>JASDQU011025755.1:0-17989 GCA_032191745.1 Picea mariana
CTCACTTCTCCTTGGATGAATGATTGTGCTTGCTGCTTGGTGGTCTTCTCACACGTGCTTGCCATGTTGATCACCCATTGCTTGCACTGATGGATGGTTGTGGAGCATACTATCTCATTATGGTGTGGTTTGGTATATATGCTATCTTGGATATGGATGATGGTTCTAGGCCCCCAAGGGGTTGAATGATGGTATTAGGAGGTAGATGTTTCATGTTGTTGTTGATGTTTCCTAGTGACTTGGTGTGTTCATGTATGATGTTGGTGTCACTAGGAGGGGTGTTTCTAACACATTTGATGATTGGATGGGTTAGCACTTTTTTATGCCCCTTTCTTTTATGATGTTGTTATGGTGGATTGACTTATGTTTCCTTTGTGGGAATTTTCTAAGTGATATAACTTAATGATGTAATATTTTCTAAGCATCACCTAGGGGGAAACACATTTAATGATGTTAGTACTCTCATTGATGTGTTATTTCCTAAGTTTGAGTTATAGTTGGGGAGGGGGTACTACATATGATTTCATGGTGATCTAACCTTTTTCCTAAGGTTGGATGATGACTTTTGATGTAATAATAGGAGGTATAAAAGTTGAGATCTGACCTAATTTCTTTTTAATGCATATACAGATTTGGAAATTAGATCTGAGAGGAGGTCAGGTGACTTCATTGGATTGTTTGGTGGTGTTTTGGATGAAACCACTCACTGTGACAGGGTTCATAGTTTAAAGACACTCCCTAGTCTGCCGAGGAGGTCATCCTGATCTTCTATTGCACTTCAGAGTAGGATCACAGAGCCATCCAGAGTTTGTGTATGTATCCAACACATTGTTGAGTTGCAGCTTTGAGGGTTTTCATCACTGGAGTGGGTTGCATTTGCCTAACCTCTCTACCATACTCAGACTCCTTCCGACAGAGATCCGTAGGAGGTAGGGCGCTTCCATTGAGATAGTTTTTGGCCCATTTTGACGGAAAAAACCATCATCGTGACCTCCTACAGCAGCAATTCGGGTGCACTTAGCAGCAGATCTGTCTGGGGTTTGTGTGGAGTCTAGCAGGGAAGATTTAGTCTTGCTCAGGCAGGGTGATTTGGGCAGACACTAGGGAAACCCCTCAGAGATAGATCTCACACCTTTTTGACCACCAGAGCTCCCAGGGCAAGTTTGCCAGTGCATGTAGTAGTTGCTGCATTTTTGTGTGTTCTTTTTGTAATCTGACAGCAGTCATCCAGATGTCTTCCACCTTTGGAGCATATCATCTAGATCAGTCAATAAAAGAAGATCACCAGAGTTCCCAGGGCGAGTTTGCCAGTGCATGCAGTTGTTGCAACGTTTTTGTGTCTTTTGTAGTCCGGAAACAGTCATCCAGACATCTGCCACATTGGGAGCATATCATCCGAATCAGGTTCCTTGCTTATTTATTTTAGTTATTATCATATATTGATGTCTGTATTCCAGTGACGATCTGACCTGTAAAGATCCACTAAAGAGTTGTTGTCATTTCTGCATTTCATTATTCTGTCATTACTTCAGTTAATAAAATAAAGCTAAGGCCCCTATTGCATGAGCATTGTGCATGCTTATATGATTCCATATTATACATAAACATCAATCAGAAACCCTACCTTGCAAACACCACAATTACAGCAACAAAGACAGTTGCACAGACCTTAGAGACAACATTCAGAGATAGATCCATACTCAGGGATATTTCACCTATGATCAATTTCCTTAAATTGTGAGTTAATGGTCTCATCATCCATTGAAGAAACATGTGCTTCTTTGGCCTCAAGAGATTGTTCAAATACCTTGACCTCAACCCAAGGAAATTAGAGAGATCATGGTCATTGTTTCCATTTTCATCTATAGGGTTGATTGATCTTAAGGGGAAACACAAATATCATCATTTGACCAGTGCTATAGGTTCTCTTTGACTGTTGTAAGGATATATAAAGATTTCATTTTTCATAATGACAACAAAACTTTTATCATTTAGGAATTCTAAATTGGTTCCCTGGTCATTATTTTCATGTGACATTTCCATGGAATCTGAACTAAATACATCATCATGTACCTGTTTTTGGGAAGTAATAGGGTTTGTTGTAGAACCTAAGATGACCGTGGGTTGTTTACACACTACCCTATCTATGTCAATACCCTCATCTGATGCCAAAATCTGATCTTTCTTTAAATATGGAATGTCTTCTTCAACAATTGTTTGTGCACCATGCATTTTTCCCGATTCCTTCAACAATGAGCATCCAGTTCTCATGATCATCAGAGCTCCATTTTGTGCAAAGTGTCTCAACAAATCATGTAAAAGATGAAACTTCTCCTCTACCAAGATGTTCAGAATATCTCCTTGCATTATTCATGTTATACTAATTATTAAAGAATCTTATTCCTTTTTCCTACCTACTCTAGCATATACAATATGAGGGTGCTAGGTGAAATCAGAGAGCCAATGCAATCACCTTAGCACATCATCAACACAATGGATTTTTCCTTTGTGCTTGGTTGACACCCAAAATAGGAAAACAATGAAATTCAAGTTCTTGTAGGATGGACTCTCTATCACTATTGGGATGAGCATGGACCTAGGTAACTGCAAATCAAAGGTATCTTTAAGCACATGTAAATGATGACACAAGCTGCTACAATATCAGTCTATCCAAGGCTGCACAAGGTAGTAAAAATTATAGCCAATCCATGAAATATCTCCTTCTTCGTCTACAAACACTAGAAATTTATCTTCTCTTTGTTTTCATATGAAAGAACACAATAGTAATCAAGCTATTGTTGTTGAGGATATTCCTTATGGACTGTATTAGCTAGCTAAAAATATGTCACAGGGAAGGTGAAATGTCTATCCCACAGGCTACCAATAAATGACATGTATTGAATTCTTAACCTTGCAAGAAATTCTCTCACCCTTCTTGTAATACATAAGATACAGTTAGATAGCTCATCACAAGTAAAGACATCAACAAGGCCCATTTATGAATTCTTAAATGTTCTGGTGAACACAACATATTGGTCTTCAAATATCATTCTAAGACAACATTGCTCCACTCTAGTGAACACCATGGAATTAACGCCCTCAATTTGCATGAAAGTTATATTCGTAGGAAAGTGTGCCCTCTAGAAGAAAGTGCAAGCATGCATGTGTCCATATCTCTCTTATTAGGATCTGCACCCCATCTATTATTGGAACCTTTCCATATGCAAAGAGCCCTAACTAAACTATGATTGCAACCACTGACTAAAGAAAAAATAAAAAATAGAACTGAATTGCTAGCTATGAAACAACATCTAGATTCTAAACTGGACTGAACTGATGATAGCACATGGATATATGTCCTCTATCTGTCTCTCCTCCATAAATGCCCCTACACCCTTACTGTATGAACTGTTGAATGAGCATACTATTGTTGTTGTCAATAAGGCTGCTGTATGAAATATATGCTGGAGTACATGCCACTGTACCTTCTCTGCATGCACCCAAATATTCTCTGCTCATTGCTGCCATTAATTTCACTCTGATGGACACTATACAAGGTACTAAAACTCTAACATTTCTCTCTCTCAAGTCCCATCACATGCTTTGACAAGAGTGTTAAATCATTTTTGTTATTATCTTCACCATCACTTTAAACAACATTTCCTTCACCTTCTTTTACTTCTTCCTCCTCTCCATAGTATGGGCCAAACTCACTATGAAGATTCTCATATTATTCCCCATTTTTTAGTATGAAACTATGAAACTATTAATCAAGTATGGGGAAACCTTTTCCAATTCACAAGCATTTCAAAACATCGAATGTTGTGGCTAAAAATAACTAATTTGTTTAAAAAAAGGAAAAAACAAAGGCCCAATCTACAATAAGATATACGTAATTTGTATCAAGTGGTTGATTACTAGTTCCATGAAAAGATAATGTAATATAGGGAAAGGTGGAAAAGGGTTTTAATGAAAAATATTCATGTATCAGAGTGGAAGCTAAGACATATTTCATGGTGGTCTTTCCAGTAGACATGAAATACATTAAAGTTTGTATTATGGATACGTATATTTGTTAGAAATGATCTATCGATGTATTTGTGTTGGTTGATACCCTATTTGTTGCTACAAATGAGTTGTTAAGATCCATGTACTGAAGTAATTTGTTTGTGTGCTTCTCTTTTGAAACATATCAATATTCAAGTGATCCCCTACAACCACTAATCTAGCATATGATGTCAAGGTGATTGCCACTATATTAACAATGAAAACAAGTTAGCCAAGGGATTAAATTGTCCTAGGTAGACATTTGCTACTCTTACTAGCATGTTGTTGTATATAAGATCGAGTGTGAGAGTTTTGATGTTCCTTTTAGTGTATCTTTTAGATAAATGCAAAACTACATTTTTTTTGTAACATGTCATAATACCATGAAAGCACATAACGAGGAAACATTCAAATCTTGATCTGAATATGTTGTCATCAAATGTTTTTCTTGTTTTCATTGCTTGAAGATAGATGAAATTTTCTGGCATGATATCAAAATCAAACTTTCTTGAATCTCTTAGTTTTGGTTTAAAAGAAGGAAACATCCAACTCTACAACTAACCGAACTAAAGAAATGGTAAATGTTTCATGAATGCTTCACGGACATTGTTCTCTTCCCTGGCTAGCATGGTATCAAAATCATGAGTTATGTTGTCAAAATATAGGAAGCTATGTGTGTTCAAGGAACATATCTGCATATGGTTTTTTCTACCATTCRATCTAAGATTAAAAAGCGTTTTGAATTTTTTGTTTCCTTCAACCTATGCATTTCAAGTTTTACTTTGTCAGGAAAAACAAAGTTATGCTCATTTAGTTTGTTCATAAGTTACCATGCCTTTATATTTTTACATGAGAAAGTATTATGTAAATGAGGCCATGATGCCTAACTCCAATGGGATTGGAGGCCAACCAATTCATTATTAGACCTTGCGATCTATGTATAGTTCTAGCACATGTTATCTATAT
The DNA here is from genome assembly GCA_032191745.1 of Picea mariana. NCBI lineage: Eukaryota > Viridiplantae > Streptophyta > Pinopsida > Pinales > Pinaceae > Picea > Picea mariana. Next base: position 5,014 of record JASDQU011025755.1, read on the forward strand.
TGATAATTTTTCTTATATGATACTCCCTCTTTTCTGTAAGGATTGTTTTTACAACACTCTTAATATAGGTCTCCGATCATGAGATATCTAAGTAGTATACAAGTATTCCATTTGTTGGCATTGATAGTGGATATTGAAAATATTTCCAAACAATGTCAATTTCAACAAGTGTGTAAAACATAAACAAACCATCTACACCATTTACTAGGCCATATTTTATATTATAGTTTCCAACAATCAATTCGACTAACATATTTCATTCTCTACTATTGTTTGAGGAAGTAACCCACGGTCATATTCAATCTACTTCTGTGCCATCATATCTCCTTGTTTTTCATTAGCAGAAAGCGTGTATGCTTATTCTTGCTTCAGGACAAGCATTTCTATGTTGTGTTCTTACACATCTATGGAATAGATAGGGGAAACTAAGATGAGAATGTGACTTTTTATAGTGATGGAAAACTATGTCTTGAATGTCAACATCGGTTTGACTATTTGTTTAAATTATTTTTAAGATAGACACAAAATGAATGCCATTTGGTCTCATGACTTGTTCTAGCTGGAAATATGTAAATGGGAGGGGTATCAAAAGACAATTTATAAGACTTGTGACCAATTTCCTGATATATCTTCTGAATTATTGTTATCAGTAAAGTACTTGCCACTAACAGTCTGGTGTATCCTATCTTTCCTAGCCGGACTCAAATATTTGAGAGGCTCATCTCCATTCATTAACATCTGATCTGGTTTCATGGCCTCTGAATTTACTATCAAGTCCACAGGTCTGTGGGTTGAATAACTCAGTTCTGGGCAGCAACCTGAGGCAACTTTAAAGGCAGTTTTGAGACAACCTTAAGGCCATATTTTCAATTAAGAAGTTATTTCTTGTTGGTAGAGAGAATGAGAATGAGAATTGAGTAAGAAACTACAAAGCAATCAACAATCATCCATTAGCAACTGTGATCAGTGAGGATATCTCACCGCATGAATTTTGGGAGGGGTTTGGGGAGGTGGACACCAAAAATGCCATGGATATATGTGTAGTTTGATCTTTCACTAAATAAATAGTTGTAGTATTATGAGTGGATATCAAGGGGGGAATCACCCAAATTCCCACAACCAATGAAAAGATCACATGTGGCCAATTCATGTGGGTAGTGTGGCAATGGTCTCACAAGGAAAATCGCATGAGGACAATCATGGAGGTTGAGGAGTTGAATATGGTATTTATATAGTGGTCATAAGGTATTCATTGGGAGAGAATCTATTATCCATTCAACCATAGAGAAAGACAGTTTCCTCGTGAAGAAGATGAAGGTGACAAAGCTAAGGAAGAAAGAAGAACTTGTGTAGTGAGCAACTCAACAATTATATCGATTTAGAGAATAATCCATTCATGACTCTTGTTGTAAGCTTACATTGACATTGTAACCTGTTACCTAACATGTAATTTTGGAAAAGTTCCTTGAACATCATATTTTGTAGTAGTACATTGTACAAGAGTCCAACACTGCCAAATGTACTTCTCAAATTTTAAGCATAATAGACAAGTTGTTCTATTATATGCTATTGCATGTGTTTGTGTGTTTACTTATGTGTATTGTTGTGCACTCTTAGACGTTGCAGCTAGTAGTTGCACCATATAGTATTAGAGAAGGTTGATACCTACATCAGAAGAGACAAATCAAATAAGAGGATATTGTTGTGTAGAGTTGTTGAGGGAGAAGAAAGTGTTGGTGGAGTATTATTGGGTAGAATTGTGAGAATAATCTATAAATGAGAGCTGCAAAAGAGGAAGGAGATTGCATATCAATAGAAACATGTCATGTAGGAGAGGAAGAGTACTAGACTACTAGTTAAGATAGGTAGATGACATGAAGAAGAGGTTGATAATGAAATCATATGATTTTTTAGAGCAATATCTCCCAAAATGGAGGTCATGGAAGAATCCCATAGAAAGCGAATTGCAGTAAGTTTGATGACGTGAGTGGCAATGTAGATGTTGTTTGAGATGCACTTGTGCTTGTGCAAGAGGGAAAGCTAGCACGCTCTAGCTTGCCCCCATGGTGGAATGATGTTGTTCGAGATGCACTTGTGCTTATGCAAGATGGAAAGCTAGCGCGTGCTAGCTTTCCCCCATGTTGGAATGATGTTATTCGAGATGTGATTGCGTTAGGGGGAAATCTAGCACATGCTATCTTTCCCCCACATTGAATGACATTGTTTGAGATGAGCTTGTGCTTGTGTAAGAGGGAACACTAGCACGTGCTCCCTTACCCCCATGGTGGGATGATTTTGAAGATGCGCTAGTGCTTGTGAATGAGGAAAAGCTAGCATTCGCGAGACGTGCTTGTGCTTTTGCAAGAGGGAAATCCAAAGCTAAACTAGCTTTCCCCCACGGTGGATTGATGTTGTTTCAAGATGCACTTGTGCTTGTTCAAGAGGGAAAGCTAGCACATGCTAGATTTTCTTGACGGTGGAATGATGTTGTTCAAGATGAGCTTATGCTTGTGCAAGAGGGAAGACTATCATGTGCAAGCTTTCCTCCATGCTAAAATAATTGTTTGACATGTGCTTGTGCTTGTGCAAGAGGGAAATCTAGCACACACTAGCTTTCCCCCATGGTGGAATGATGTTGTTCGAGATGCACTTGTGCTTCTGCAAGATGGAAAGCTAGCACGCACTAACTGTCCCCATTGTTGGAATGATGTTATTCGAGATGTAATTGTGCTAGGGGGAAAGATAGCACATTGAATGATGTTGTTTGAGATGAGCTTGTTCTTGTGCAAGAGGGAAAGCTAGCACATGCTAGTGCTAGTGCTTGTGCAAGAGGGAAAGCTAGCACATGATCTAGTGCTTGAATGTCATTGTTTGAGATGAGCTTGTTATTCGAGATGCACTAGTGCTTGTGCAAGAGGGAAAGCTAGCACATGCTAGCTTTCCCCCATGGTGGAATCATGTCATTCGAGATGTGCTTGTGATTTTGCAAGAGGGAAATCCAACATAAACTAGCTTTCCCCCATGGTGGAATGATGTTGTTTCAAGATGCACTTGTGCTTGTTCAAGAGGGAAAGCTAGCACACACTACATTTCCTTGGTGAAGGAATGATGTTGTTCAAGATGATCTTATGCTTGTGCAAGAGGGAAGACTAACATGTGCAAGCTTTCCTCCATGCTAAAATGATGTTGTTTGAGATGTGCTTCTGCTTGTGCAAGAGGGAAAGCTAGCACACACTAGCTTTCCCCCATGTTGGAATGATGTTGTTCGAGATGCGCTTCTGCTTGTGCAAGATGGAAATCTAGCACACGCTAGCTTTCCGCCATGGTGTAATGCTATTATTGGAGATGCGATTGCGTTAGGGGGAAAGCTAGCACATGCTAGCTTTCCCCCACATTGAATGATGTTGTTTGAGATGAGATTGTTCTTGTGCAAGAGGAAAAACTAGCACGTGCAAGCTTACCCCCATGGTGGGATGATTTTCGAGATGTGCTAGTGCTTGTGCAAGAGGGAAAGCTACCATATGCTACCTTTCCCCCATGGTGGAATCATGTTGTTCAAGATGTGCCTGTGATTTTGCAAGAGGGAAATCCAACATAAACTAGCTTTCCCCCATGGTGGAATGATGTTGTTTCAAGATGCACTTGTACTTGTTGAAGAGGGAAAGCTAGCACATGCTAGATTTCCTTGACAGTGGAATGATGTTGTTCAAGAGGATCTTATGCTTGTGCAAGAGGAAAAAATAGCTTGTGCAAGCTTTCCTCCATGCTAAATTGATGTTGTTCGAGATGCGCTTGTGCGTGTGCAAGAGGGAAAGCTAGCACACGTTAGCTTTCCCCCATGGTGGAATGATGTTATTCGAGATGCACTTGTGCTTCAGCAAGATGGAAAGCTAGCACGCGCTAGCTTTCCCCCATGTTGGAATGATGTTATTTGAGATGTGATTGCACTAGGGGGAAATATAGCACATGCTAGCTTTCCCCCACATTGAATGATGTTGTTTGAGATGAGCTTGTGCTTGTGCAAGAGGGAAAACTAGCATGCGTTAACTTACCCCCATGGTGGGATGATTTTCAAGATGCGCTAGTGCTTGTGCAAGAGGAAAAGATAGCATTTTCGAGATGTGCTTGTATTTTTGCAAGAGGGAAATCCAAAGCTAAACTAGCTTTCCCCCATAGTGGAATGATGTTGTTTCAAGATGCACTTATGCTTGTTCAAGAGGGAAATCTAGCACACACTAAATTTCCTTGACGGTGGAATGATGTTGTTCAAGATGAGCTTATGCTTGTGCAAGAGGGAATACTAGCATGTGCAAGCTTTCCTCCATGCTAAAATAATTGTTCGACATGCGCTTGTGCTTGTGCAAGAGGGAAAGCTAGCATATGCTAGCTTTCCCCCATGGTAGAATGATGTTGTTCGAGATGCACTTGTGCTTTTGCAATATGGAAAGCTAGCATGCGCTAGCTGTCCCCCATGTTGGAATGATGTTATTCGAGATGTAATTGTGCTAGGGGAAAAGCTAGCACATTGAATGATGTTGTTTGAGATGAGCTTGTTCTTGTGCAAGAGGGAAAACTAGCACGGGCAAGCTTACACCCATGGTGGGATGATTTTCGAGATGCACTAGTGCTTGTGCAAGGGGGAAAGCTAGCACACGCTAGCTCTCACCCACGGTGGAATCATGTCGTTCGAGATGTGCTTGTGATTTTGCAAGAGGGAAATCCAACATAAACTAGCTTTCTCCCATGGTGGAATGATGTTGTTTCAAGATGCACTTGTGGTTGTTCAAGAGGGAAAGCTAGCACACGCTAGATTTCCTTGACAAAGGAACGATGTTGTTCAAGATGAGCTTATGCTTATGCAAGAGGGAAGACTAACATGTTCAAGCTTTCTTCCATGCTAAAATGATGTTGTTCGAGATGCGCTTATGCTTGTACAAGAGGGAAAGCTAGCACGCGCTAGCTTTCCCCCATGTTGGAATGATGTTGTTCGAGATGTGCTTCAGCTTATGCAAGAGGGAAAGCTAGCATGCGCTACCTTTGCCCCATGGTGGAATCATGTTGTTCGAGATGCGATTGTGATTTTGCAAGAGGAAAATCCAACATAAACTAGCTTTCCCCCATGGTGGAATGATGTTGTTTCAAGATGCACTTGTGCTTGTTGAAGAGGGACAACTAGCACACACTAGATTTCCTTGACAGTGGAATGATGTTGTTCAAGATGAGCTTATGCTTGTGCAAGAGGCAAAACTAGCATGTCCAAGCTTCCCTCCATGCTAAATTGATGTTGTTCGAGATGCACTTGTGCTTGTGAAAGAGGAAAAGCTAGCACGCGCTAGCTTTCCCCCATGGTGGAATGATGTTGTTCGAGATGCACTTGTGCTTCTGCAAGATGGAAAGCTAGCACACTCTAGCTTTCCGCCATGTTGGAATGATGTTATTCGAGATGTGATTGCGCTAGGGGGAAATCTAGCACATGCTAACTTTCCCCCACATTGAATGATGTTATTTGAGATGAGCTTGTGCTTCTACAAAAGGGAAAACTAGCATGTGCTAGCTTACCCCCATGGTGGGATGATTTTCGAGATGCACTAGTGCTTGTGCAAGAGGAAAAGCTAGCATTTTCGAGATGCACTTGTGCTTCTGCAAGATTGAAAGCTAGCATGCGCTAGCTTTCCACCATGTTGGAATGATGTTATTCGAGATGTGATTGTACTAGGGGGAAAGATAGCAAATGCTATCTTTCCTGCACATTGAATGATGTTGTTTGAGATGAGCTTGTGCTTGTGCAAGAGGGAAAACTAGCACACACTAGCTTACCCACATGGTCGGATGATTTTCGATATGCGCTAGTGCTTGTGCAAGAGGGAAAGCTAGCATCCACTAGCTTACCCCACGGTGGAATGATGTTGTCTGAGATGTGATTGTGCTTTTGCAAGAGGGTAATCCAACATAAACTAGCTTTCCCCCATGGTGGAATGATGTTGTTTCAAGATGCACTTGTGCCCGTTCAAGAGGGAAAGCTAGCACACGCTAGATTTCTTTGATGGTGGAATGATGTTGTTCAAGATGAGCTTATGCTTGTGCAAGAGGGAAGACTAGCATGTGCAAGCTTTCCTCCATGCTAAAATGATGTTGTTCGAGATGCACTTGTGGTTGTGCAAGAGGGAAAGATAGCACGCGCTAGCTTATCCCCATGGTGGAATAATGTTGTTCGAGATGCACCTGTGTTTGTGCAAGATGGAAAGCTAGCACGTGCTAGCTTTCCCTCATGGTGGAATAATGTTGTTCGAGATGCACCTGTGTTTGTGCAAGATGCAAAGCTAGCACATGCTAGCTTTCCCCATGTTGGAATGATGTTATTCGAGATGTGATTGTGGTGGGGGAAAGCTAGCAAATGCTAGCTTACCCCCACATTGAATGATGTTGTTTGAGATGAGATTGTGCTTGTTGAAGAGGGAAAACTAGCACGTGCTAGCTTACCCCCATGGTGGGATGATTTTCGAGATGTGCTAGTGCTTGTGCAAGAGGGAAAGCCAACATGCGTTAGCTTTCACCCACGTTGGAATCATGTTGTTTGAGATGTGCTTGTGCTTCTACAAGAGGGAATCCAACATAAACTAGCTTTCTCCCACGGTGGAATGATGTTGTTCTAAGATGCACTTGTGCTTGTTCAAGAGGGAAAGCTAGCACACGCTAGATTTCCTTGACGATGGAATGATGTTGTTCAAGATGAGCTTATCCTTGTGCAAGAGGGAAGACTAGCATGTGCAAGCTTTCCTCCATGATAAAATGATGTTGTTCGAGATGCGCTTGCACTTGTGCAAGAGGGAAATCTATCACGCGCTAGCTTCCCCCCATGGTGGAATGATGTTGTTCGAGATGCACTTATGCTTCTGTAAGATTGAAAGCTATCATGCACTAGATTTCCCCCATGTTGGAATGACATTATTCGAGATGTGATTGTGCTAGGGGGAAAGCTAGCACATGCTAGATTCCCCCCACATTGAATGATGTTGTTTGAGATGAGCTTGTGCTTATGCAAGAGTGAAAACTAGCATGCGCTAGCTTACCCTCATGGTCAAATGATTTTCGAGATACGCTAGTGCTTGTGCAACATGCTAGCTTCCCCCCACGGTGGAATGATGTTGTTTGAGATGTGCTTGTGCTTTTGCAAGAGAGAAATCCAAAGCTAAACTAGCTTTCCCCCACGGTGGAATGATGTTGTTTCAAGATGCACTTGTGCTTGTTCAAGAGGGAAAGCTAGAACACGCTAGATTTCCTTGACGGTGGAATGATGTTGTTCAAGATGAGCTTATGCTTGTGCAAGAGAGAAGACTAGCATGTGCAATCTTTCCTCCATGCTAAAAGAATTGTTCAACATGCGCTTGTGCTTGTTGCAAGAGAGAAAGCTAGCACGCGCTAGGTTTCCCCCATGGTGGAATGATGTTGTTCGAGATGCACTTGTGCTTCTGCAAGATGGAAAGATAGCACATAGTAGCTGTCCCCCATGTTGGAATGATGTTATTCAAGATGTAATTATGCTAGGGGGAAATCTAGCACATTGAATGATGTTGTTTGAGATGAGCTTGTGCTTGTGCAAGAGGGAAAACTAGCATGCGCTAGCTTACCCACTTGGTTGGATGATTATCGATATGCGCTAGTGCTTGTGCAAGAGGGTAAGCTATCATCCGCTAGCTTTCCCCCACGGTGGAATGATGTTGTCCAAGATTTGTTTCTTCTTTTGTAAGAGGGAAATCCAACATAAACTAGCTTTCCCCCACAGTGGAATGATGTTGTTTCAAGATGCACTTGCACCTGTTCAAGAGGGAAATTTAGCACATGCTAGATTTCCTTGACGGTGGAATGATGTTGTTCAACATGAGCTTATGCTTGTGCAAGAGGGAAGACTAGCATGTGAAAGCTTTCCTCCATACTAAAATGATGTTGTTCGAGATGCGCTTCTGCTTATGCAAGCGGGAAAGATAGCACGCGCTAGCTTATCCCCATGGTGGAATGATGTTGTTTGAGATGCACTTGTGCTTATGCAAGATGGAAAGCTAGCACGTGCTAGCTTTCCCCATGTTGGAATGATGTTATTCGAGATGTGATTGTGCTGGGGGAAAGCTAGCACATGCTAGCTTTCCCCCACATTGAATGATGTTGCTTGAGATGAGCTTGTGCTTGTTGAAGAGGGAAAACTAGCACGCGCTAGCTTACCCCCATGGTGGGATGATTTTCGAGATGTTCTAGTGCTTGTGCAAAAGGGAAAGCCAGCCTGCACTAGCTTTCCCCCACTTTGGAATCATGTTGTTCAAGATGTCCTTCTGCTTCTGCAAGAGGGAAATCCAACATAAACTAGCTTTCTCCCACGGTGGAATGATGTTGTTTCAAGATGCACTTGTGCTTGTTCAAGAGGGAAAGCTAGCACATGGTAGATTTCCTTGATAGTGGAATGATGTTGTTCAAGATGAGCTTATGCTTGTGTAAGAGGGAAGACTAGCATGTGCAAGCTTTCCTCCATGATAAACTAATGTTGTTCGAGATGCGCTTGCGCTTGTGCAAGAGGGAAAGCTATCACATGCTAGCTTTCCCCCATGGTGGAATGATGTTGTTTGAGATGCACTTGTACTTCTGAATATTGAAAGCTAGCACGCGCTAGATTTCCCCCATGTTGGAATGATGTTATTCGCTATGTGATTGTGCTGGGGGGAAAGCTAGCACATGCTAGATTTCCTTCACATTGAATGATGTTTGAGATGAGCTTGTGCGTGTGCAAGAGTGAAAACTATCATGTTCTAGCTTACCCTCATGGTCGAATGATTTTCGAGATCCACTAGTGCTTGTGCAAGAAGGAAAGCTAGCATGCGCTAGCTTCCCCCCACAGTGGAATGATGTTGTTTGAGATGTGCTTGTGCTTTTGCAAGAGGGAAATCCAAAGCTAAACTAGCTTTCCCCCACGGTGGAATGATATTGTTTCAAGATGCACTTGTGCTTTTTCAAGAGGGAAACCTAGCACACGCTAGATTTCCTTAACAAAAGAATGATCTTGTTCAAGATGAACTTATGCTTGTGCAAGAAGGAAGACTAACATGTGAAAGCTTTCCTCCATGTTAAAATGATGTTGTTTGAGATGCGCTTCTACTTGTGCAAGAGGGAAAGCTAGCATGTGCTAGCTTTCCCCCATGTTGGAATGATGTTGTTCGAGATGCGCTTCTGCTTGTGCGCTAGCTTTCCCCCATGGTGAAATGTTGTTATTCGAGATGTGATTGCGCTAGGGGGAAAGCTAGCACATGCTATCTTTCCGCCACATTGAATGTCATTGTTTGAGATGAGCTTGTTCTTGTGAAAGAGAGAAAACTGGCACGTGCAAGCTTATCCCCATGGTGGGATGATTTTTGAGATGCACTAGTGCTTGTGCAAGAGGGAAAGCTAGCACGTGCTACCTTTCCCCCACGGTGGAATCATGTTGTTTGAGATCTGCTTGTGCTTCTACAAGAGGGAAATCCAACATAAATTAGCTTTCTCCGACGGTGGAATGATGTTGTTTCAAGATGCAATTGTGCTTGTTGAAGAGGGAAAGCTAGCACACGCTAGATTTCCTTGATGGTGGAATGATGTTGTTCAAGATGAGCTTATGCTTGTGCAAGAGGAAAAACTAACATGTGCAAGCTTTCCTCCATGCTAACTTGATGTTGTTTGAGATGTGCTTGTGCTTGTGTAAGAGGGAAAGCTAGCACGCACTAGCTTTCCCCCATGGTGAAATGATGTTGTTCGAGATGCACTTGTGCTTCTGCAAGATGGAAAGCTAGCATGCGCTAGCTTTCCCCCATGTTGCAATGATGTTATTCGAGATGTGATTGCACTAGGGGGGATTCTAGCACATGCTAGCTTTCCCCCACATTGAATGTCGTTGTTTGAGATGAGCTTGTGCTTGTGCAAGAGGAAAAACTAGCACGCGCTAGCTTTTCCCCATGGTGGGATGATTTTCGAGATGTGCTAGTGCTTGTGAAAGAGGAAAAGATAGCATTTTCGAGATGCAATTGTGCTTCTGGAAGATTGAAAGCTAGCATGCACTAGCTTTCCCCCATGTTGGAATGATGTTATTCGAGATGTGATTGTGCTAGGGGGAAAGCTAGCACATGCTAGCTTTCCCACACATTGAATGATGTTGTTTGAGATGAGCTTGTGCTTGTGTAAGAGGGAAAACTAGCACGTGCCAACTTACCCACATGGTCGGATGATTTTCGAGATGCGGTAGTGCTTGTTCAAGAGGGAAAGCTCGCATCCACCAGCTTTCCCCCACTGTGGAATGATGTTGTCTGAGATGTGTTTCTTCTTTTGCAAGAGGGAAATCCAACATAAACTAGCTTTCCCCCATGGTAGAATGATGTTGTTTCAAGATGCACTTGTGCCTGTTGAAGAGGGAAAGCTAGCACACGCTAGATTTCCTTGATGGTGGAATGATGTTGTTCAACATGAGCTTATGCTTATGCAAGAGGGAAGACTAGCATGTGCAAGCTTTCCTCCATGCTAAAATGGTGTTTTTCGAGATGTGCTTGTGCTTGTGCAAGAGGGAAAGATAGCACACGCTAGCTTATCCCCATGGTGGAATGATGTTGTTCGATATGCACTTGTGCTTGTGCAAGATGGAAAGCTAGCACACGCTAGCTTTCCCCATGTTGGAGTGATGTTATTCGAGATGTGACTGTGCTGGGGGAAAGCTAGCACACGCTAGAATTCCTTGATGAAGGAATGATGTTGTTCAAGATGAGATTATGCTTGTGCAAGAGGGAATACTAACATGTGAAAGCTCTCCTCCATGCTAAAATGATGTTGTTCGAGATGTGCTTATGCTTATGCAAGAGGGAAAGTTAGCATGCGCTAGCTTTCCCCCATGTTGGAATGATGTTATTCGAGATGTGCTTCTGCTTGTGCAAGAGGGAAAGGTAGCATGCACTAACTTTCCCCCATGGTGGAATGTTGTTATTCGAAATGTGATTGCGCTAGGGGGAAAGCTAGCAAATGCTAGCTTTCCCCCACATTGAATGATGTTGTTTGAGATGAGCTTCTTCTTGTGCAAGAGGGAAAACTAGCATGTGCAAGCTTTTCTCCATGCTAAATTGATGTTGTTCGAGATGTGCTTGTGCTTGTGCAAGAGGGAAAGCTATCACACGCTAGCTTTCCCCCATGGAGGAATGATGTTGTTCGAGATTCACTTGTGCTTCTGCAAGATGGAAAGCTAGCACGTGCTAGCTTTCCTCCATGTTGGAATGATGTTATTCGAGATGTGATTGCGCTAGTGGGAAATCTAGCACATGCTAGCTTTCCCCCACATTGAATGATGTCGTTTGAGATGAGCTTGTGCTTCTACAAAAGGGATAACTAGGACGCGCTGGCTTACCCCCATGGTGGGATGATTTTCTATATGTGCTAGTGCTCGTGCAAGAGGAAAAGCTATCATTTTCGAGATGCACTTGTGCTTCTGCAAGATTGAAAGCTATCACGCGCTAGCTTTCCCCCATGTTGGAATGATGTTATTCGAGATGTGATTGTGCTAGGGGGAAAGCTAGCACATGCTAGCTTTCCCGCACATTGAATGATGTTGTTTGAGATGTGCTTGTGCTTCTACAAGAGGGAAATCCAACATAAATTAGCTTTCTCCCACGGTGGAATGATGTTGTTTCAAGATGCACTTGTGCTTGTTCAAGAGGGAAAGCTAGCACACGCTAGATTTCCTTGATGGTGGAATGATGTTGTTCAAGATGAGCTTATGCTTGTGCAAGAGGGAAGACTAGCATGTGAAAGCTTTCCTCCATGATAAAATGATGTTGTTCGAGATGCGCTTGCACTTGTGCAAGAGGGAAAGCTATCACGCGTAGGCTTTACCCTATGGTGGAATGATGTTGTTCGAGATGCACTTGTGCTTCTGTAATATTGAAAGCTAGCATGCACTAGCTTTCCCCGATGTTGGAATGATGTTATTCGAGATGTGATCGTGCTAGGGGGAAAGCTAGCACATGCTAGATTTCCCCCACAATGAATGATGTTGTTTGAGATGAGCTTGTGCTTGTACAAGAGTGAAAACTAGCATGCACTAGCTTACCCTCATGGTCGGATGATTTTTGAGATATGCTAGTGCTTGTGCAAGAGGGAAAGCTAGCATGCGCTAGCTTTCCCCCACGGTGGAATGATGTTGTTCAAGATGTGCTTGTGTTTTTGCAAGAGGGAAATCCAAAGCTAAACTAGCTTTTCCCCACAGTGGAATGATGTTGTTTCAAGATGCACTTGTGCTTGTTCAAGAGCAAATCTAGCACACGCTAGATTTCCTTGACGGTGAAATGATGTTGTTCAAGATGAGATTATGCTTGTGTAAGAGGGAAGACTAGCATGTGCAAGCTTTCCTCCATGCTAAAAGAATTGTTCGACATGCGCTTGTGCTTGTGCAAGAGAGAAAGCTAGCACGCGCTAGCTTTCCCCCATGGTGATGTTGCTCGAGATGCACTTGTGCTTCTGCAAGATGGAAAGGTAGCACGCGCTAGCTGTCCCCCATGTTGGAATGATGTTATTCGATATGTAATTGTGATAGGGGGAAAGCTATCACATTGAATGATGATGTTTGAGATGAGCTTGTGCTTGTGCTAGGGGGAAAGCTAGCACATGCAAGATTTCCCCCATATTGAATGATGTTGTTTGAGATGAGTGTGTGCTTGTGAAAGAGTGAATACTGGCATGCACTAGCTTATCCTTATGGTCGGATGATTTTCGAGATACGCTAGTGCTTGTGCAAGAGGGAAAGCTAGCATGCGCTAGCTTTCCCCAACGGTGGAATGATGTTGTTCGAGATGTGATTGTGCTTTTGCAAGAGGGAAATCCAAAGCTAAACTAGCTTTCCCCCACGGTGGAATGATGTTGTTTCAAGATGCACTTGTGCTTGTTCAACAGGAAATATAGCGTGTGTTATCTTTCCTGTTGAACA
>JASDQU011025755.1:28368-45897 GCA_032191745.1 Picea mariana
AATGCAAGGGATGCACCCTCCCTCCACTTAGGAAATCCTCACAACATCGTCATTTGATCAACAACTCCCACCCACAACCCCCTCAGTTGTGGCAAGGGGGATGGAGTCATTAGGCACCAAATTCAAACATTGAGTTGGGTTTGTTGTCCATAACAATAATATCTCACTTGGATGTAAACATACTAAGATGATTTAGCTCAAATCGATTTCTTATAAGAGTTAATTTCACACTCCTATCGTCCATTTATACTATTCTACCTAGCAGTCCCATGTTTGACCTATTCATGGTCACTAACCAGTTTATCTAATCTTAATTTAATATGGAGATTTACAAAAAAATCAATGTTGATGAAGTCCGCGTAATAGAATATTTCCAAATTTAACGAAATATGTGTTTAAGGGAGTTTGAGGATGTATTTAAAGAAATACGAGGATTACCCCCTAAAAGAATTATTGATTTCTCTATAAATTTTATGCCTGTAGCAGCTCTAGTATTCAAGACCTCTCTACATGATGAGTACCCCATAATTAAAGGAGTTTCAAATGAAACTTGAAGATCTTCTAAACAAGGGGTATATATTCCCAAGTGTTTCACCTTGGGTTGCTCTACTATTATTTGTGAAAAATAAATATGGAACATTGAGACTTTGTATTGACTTCAGACAGTTTGACAAAGTAACTGTAAATAATAAGTATCCTTTGTCAAGGATCAATGACCTCTCTGATCAATTGAAGAATGAAAAAATATTCTTGAAGATTGATCTTAGGTAATGTTATCATCAGGTAATAATTAAATATAAAGACATCAACAAGACTTCCTTCAGAACAAGGTATTGTCGTTATGAGTTCACAGTGGTTCCATTTGGGTTATCAAATGCACTAGATGTCTTCATGTGTTTAATGAATTGTATTTTCAGAGAATATTTAGATAAGTTTGTGATTGTATTTTTAGATGACATTCTTATATATTACAAGTCGGAACAAGAGCATGAACAACACTTGAAGATGGTATTACGAGTATTGAGGGAGCATCAGTTGTATGCTAAATTGAGAAAGTGCTCATTTTATCAGAACCAAATTCATTATTTGGGTCATATCATAACTGAGGAATGGATAGAAATGGATCCTAAAAAGATTGAGACCATTAGAGGATGGTCATCATATAATAATGTGACAGAAGTCAGATCCTTCATGGGCCTTTCCGACTACTACAGAAGATTTATTGTAGGATTCTCAAAGGTTTCACACCCGATCACTTCCTTGCAAAAGAAGGGAGTGAATTTTTAGTGGTCATTAGAGCGTGAAAAGAGTTTCCAACACTTGAAGCAATTATTAATCAGTGCTCCAATATTAAGGATTGTTGATCCAAGTGAAGACTTCATTGTATGCACATATGCATGTAAAGAAGGACTTGGTGGAGTCCTCAGTATAAAATGGTATGATGTATGTTATGAATCAAGTAAGTTGAAGGAGCATGAAAGGTATTATGCCACTCATGATTTGGAGTTGCCAGCCATAGTTCATGCCTTGAAGAAGTGGAGGCACTACCTCATGGAGAAAAGGTTTGAGCTGAGGACAAACCATCATGGTCTGAAATATTTATTTCGACAACAACTCTAAATGTCAGGCAAAGCAGGTGATTAGAGTTTCTTAGTGATATGACTTTGATATAAAGCATATCAAAGGGAAGGATAACAAGGTGGTTGATGCACTCAGAAGAAGAGTGCATGAGTTGCATGCTATATCCATTAGCACGTACCAATATGATTTGGAAGACAAAATCTTAGAGGCTGGAAAATCAGATTTACAATACAAGGAATTAGTGGAAAAACTACAGTAAGGTATTTTGTAGAATAAAATTGAAGACTACAAGATGGGTAATGATGAAATTTTCAGGTACAGAAGAATAATTTATGTACAATTCCCAAGAATTGAAAAATATGATATTGAGAGAAATGCACAATGTACCTTATGCTGGACACCTAGGGTATCATGAAACTATTGCAACTGTCAAGAGCCAATATTATTGGCCAGGCATGAAAAAATAAGTTGTTGAATAAATTGTCAAATGTTTGGAGTGTCAAAAGGTGAAGGCTGAGCATAGACACCCAACTGGGTTGGTGCAACCATTACCTATCCCTTAGTGGAAATGGGAAGTGATAACAATGGACTTCATCAACAAACTGCCAAGAATAAGAAAGCAACATGATTCTATCATAGTAGTGGTGGACAAACTTACCAAAGCTACCCATTTCATTCTAGTAAAGCTCACTCACAAGGAAACTAACGTTGCTAATATTTATATGAAGGAAATTGTTCGATTGCACAGTATAACCAAGACAATTGTGACTGACGGAGATCTAAAATTGACATCAAATTTATGGAAGGGATTATTTAAAAGATTTGGAACAAAATTGAATTTTAGAACAGCTTATCATCCAGAATCTGATCGAAAAACAGAGAGGGTGAATCAAGTGATCGAGGATATGATGATGATGTATGTGATGGATAAACCATCAAAATGGGAAGACTACCTACATTTGGTAGAGTTTTCTTATAACAATGGGTACCAAGCATCTCTGAAGATGAACACATTTGAGGCACTTTATGGAAGAAGGTGCAACACACCTATAAGTTGGGACAACCCAATAGATAGAGAAGTGGTTGGGCCCGATTTACTTAGAGAAATGGAAGAGAAGATGCCAAAAATAAAGAAGAATTTAAAGGCTTCTCAAGGTAGAAAGAAAATCTATGCTAATAAGGGAAAAATTCACAGAGAATTTAAAGTGGGTGACCATGTATTCTTAAAAGTGAATTCCAAAAAAAGTTCCCTGAAGTTGGGAAATCGTTCAAAGTTGGAAGCTCGTTATTGTAGGCATTTGAAATATTATAGAGGATTGGGCCTGTAGCTTATATGCTTGCATTACCTACACCAATGTCTATTCATAATGTATTCCATGTGTCATTGCTAAAAAAGTATATAGCTAATGCTAATCATGTCATTGATTGGAATGTGATCCACATGGAGAAAGAAGACACTTTTCAAGTGCATCAAGTAGCTCCAGAATCAAGTCATAGAGATAGTAAAGGTGAAATGTACCTGGTATGGTCTTGAGGATGCAACTTGGGAGCACGAGGATGCTATGTGGGAAGAATACCCACATATTTTTTAAGATTTTTGAAAATTTTGGTGAAAAATGTATATATATATATATATATATATATAGTGCATGAAGGACAGTGCATAAATAAGGGGAGGGGAATGTAATACCCCTAGACCGAGCTCCCAGTTGAAATTGTAAATATGTTTTATAGACTGCTGAGCCAGGTGATTATAAGCTAGGAGGCTTATGTGATGATTAGGCCGGAGAGCTTAGATGCTAAAGGATAGTGAGCCTATTTTTGTATATGTAAACACTCATATCATTAATACAATACATCAATGCATGTAGACCCACCATGATAAAAGAGTATGGGGGACTAAACTCCAATAGGAAGGGGAAGGGAGTGGATAAGGTCCTAGGAAAGGGGTTAAGTTAGAAGGTTTATTTCCAAAGGAATATTATAATATTATTCCTAAATATTATGGTGAGGATAATTATTTTATCCTAAGCCTCATGGGAAAGAGAATGAATCCCAGGTGGAGAGGAATGACCCCCTTGAGAGCCATGTGTCATCAAGGATACATGCAAATAAGTGTCGGGAAAATTAGTCTGTTTCCCACTCATAGAGCCATTCACTCGCTCAACCAGTCATGCATCTAGTCATTTTCTCCATAAGTCGACCTCTCCATCATTCATGCACCTATGGAACCTGCACACACTCTTGACCTACCCCGAACATTTCTTGTTATCTGCAGTAAACTGTATCCCTCTTGGGATGCACAATGCACCTGTACCTACATAAGCCAATGTTGTACCTTTCTATTATGAGCAACATATGTTCCATGCCATAAATGTTGTTCTTTCCATTACCTATGAATTTTCTGAATGTTGTTGATGTCTTCACCATTTCCTGTAACTAGTTGACTTAAGCAGGGAATTGAAGAAACGTGTTTCCAGGCCCGTGGGTTTGAAGAGATGGATTGTGAGTCTTGTGGATTAAAGAGGCAGGTTTTCAGGCCCGTGATAAACTTTCTCTAGGTGAGAGAATTGTTGGAAAAGTGGTTTACTGAGGGAGCCCAACTACAACTACAGTGCTCTAAGAATTCTTGTTTAGCCTATTGTTGTAGCCCTGGAAGGGAAGTGGGGCAACTGAAGGACTATTGAGCAGAGAAGGGTCACACTTCCTAGGGTGGCACAAGCATGTGGGGAATGAGATACTGAAGGATGGTATTTTGAGTTGGCTCTTGGGACAAAATTATTCTTGTTGTCTGTATGGTCTCAGCCTAGCCTAGGAATCCATTTACCCGGGTGGAGTTTAGTCCCAGCTCGGGGGTGACCCACTCCTTAGAGTTATGATTAGTGTGGTATAAGGTTGGGAGGATCGTGGAGGGTACGCATGCAGTTGGTGGTCATTTACAAAAGATAAGTATCAATTGTGTATTAATTTACATGAGTTTACATGCTGTGTATTTATACTTGTGTTTATATTTATGGGTTTTTCCTGTGTATGCTGCATGTATATTATTACTATTATTTCCGCATGAATCTATGTATTTGCAAAATATGTTGGTCTTCTTAAGTTTTATATTATATCTAGATGAAATTATTGTAATTTTTTAAGCGGCATAGCCCAATAGGTTTAAGGATGGGTATGCTACAATTTTAATACAGATGAGATGTTGGCTATGGAAGATTGAACCTCGGGAAAAAGATCACTAGAAGAAAATTGAGCTCAATGATGAAGGCTTAGAGTGAAGAAAGTCCAATGGACTTGTTGCAGATGGATTTCTTGGAGCTGCAACTATGAAACTTCTTGTTCAAGTGAACTCGAGCCCTGAAGAAAAGTGGAAAACACTGAGGGATTGCATGGTAGAGAAAGGGGTTCATTTCTTTGGGTTGTGCAGACTGATAGGGAAGGAGGGCTTGTTTGTTGGAATTTCTCTTAGAAATATAAATTCTGAAGATGATTATGCATGTTTTGGGCCATAGTTACTATGTATGCATGTTTTGTTTTAGGCCATAGTACCTATGTATATAATAAATTGGTTGGATTGACTGTATAGATTAAAGGCCAGAGTTCCTAGAATTTTAAGAACATCGGTATAGTGTTGTGCACTGAGGATAGTGCCAAAATAATGGGAGGGGGATGTCACACCCCAGGTTTGATCCCTATGAACTAGAATGTATTATGTAATTGTGACTTAGGTTGGTGAGAAGGTAAAGTTGAAAATCGGTCGGAGTGCCTAGGAAATGTAATACTTCTATATATATTAATAAAATACATCGTTGGTTGTAAGATGAACAAGGACAAGAGATAGGGAGCTATGATTCCATGAGAGAGGGGGCTTAAGAGGCCAAATCTTTTTATTATATTTTATTTACCCATTTTGGTTTTAATTGAGAAAATTGGTTACATGAGCTTCTTGGGGAGGTCGTGTGGTTCTTGGTTCTTGTAATTATATAAACTATACCCGTGAGATATTTTGGGGTTGTTCTTGGTTAATCATTTCATTTTGAAAATTCCTAATTTCACTCTTGCTCATTCGTGTGCTCTAGTTTGGAGCATGGAAATGAATGGTTGGAGGAGGAGAGCCATTGTGAGATGGTTGTGAGTAAATACTGATCATTCCAGGTGGGAATGGATTCTTGTGTGCATGAGATTAATGGTAGTTCTCAAGAAATTGTCACAAATGAGAATCCTTTGAGTTTCTAGCATGGAGATATGCTGACCAGTAACACTGAAGCCCTAGAGAGAAATGGAACAACCTAAGGGACTGTATGGAAAAGAAACAAGTTTGTTTATTGGGGTTGTGCAGGATGAAGGGGAAAGAGAGATGGAAATTAGGATTTTTGTGTGGTTGGAAAAACCTGAGAGCTAATTATCCAACTATTGTGTGATTTAGAGTTGGACTAGGACCCATCCTTGTGGATTCATAGATCTGGCTCGGGGGTGACCTGTTATTGAGAATTGGAAAAAAAAATTCTATGGTTGGGAGGAACATCCTTGGTGTAAAACCAGTTTGTGGTGGTTTAATTAAAGATAAATGGTCTTTGTGTTTTGTACATAACTTATAGTCTGTTATGTATATTTATCTCTTAGATGTATTTCTGTGTGCATTCTTGCTAGTTTGATATGGATTTTATGAGCAGACCAAAATGACTACAGATTATTAACAGGTTCTTAACACAAAATAGCAAGGATACAGTAAAACGGGTTTTCTATTCAATAAGGAAATAAGGTGAAACTATAAAATGCAGCGGAAAACAAGCTTGCTGGAATGGTGGTGTCTTATCTCTAAGAAGATATGTGATGGTTGTGCTCATTCACAAGAAGATGGTTACAATGAGGCTCTGAAGGCCTTTTTAAAATAAACAGGAATGCCAAAAACCCTATACATTCAAAAACCTAACCCTAGGAGATGAAGCGCCAAAAGTCATGTGGGCCCCATTTGGGTAAGTCAGTACATCAACTTCCCGGGGTCGTAACTTTTGCATACGATCTTCATTTGACGTGCTCAATACCTCATTAGAAAGATATATTCGAGCACTACAACTTTTGTGTGATAAAAATTGAAGGAAATTCCATGTTGCTCCCCTTTTTTCCCAAAAAACATCCTTTAGGGCCTCAAAACGACTCTGGAAGTTTTAGGACCCGAAAAACTACTAAAAATAGTAAATTACCAAAATTGTCAGAAAACTGTTTTGAGCCAGTTTAAAAAGGTGGGTGGCCACCAATATGCACTTGGATAAATCCTTCCTTATTAGGAATCAATGGTCCCCATTGCGTTGAGTTCCCCCATCAGCTTTGGAAATTTCTGTTGAATTTGGCCCCGGGTGAGCCACTTACCTTGGTGCAGGAGCTGGCCTGCTTTGACGACTCGATAAAGTTGGATCCTTTGATGTCGAGTGCCCTTGATCTATGTGTCCACAATATGATCACTGGATTCATGTTGTATGTAGTCGGGGTTGATATGTGTTGGTGTCAATTGTTCTGCTACTTCTCAGGTGTCCAATAATGGTGGGAAATAAGGCCGAAGGAGATCCACGTTGAACACTGGGTGCGGGCCAATGAAAGGAGGAATGTTGAGATCAAAAGAATTATCCCCCATAGCCTTGGTGATGGTGTAGGACCCATAACAGAGTGGGCAAATCTTCTGATGGGGTCCTGTAAGGCATTCTTTCTACAAGTGCAACCAAACTTTTTCTCCCACCTGAAACTTATGTGGCACTTGATGTTCATCATCGCATTGCTTGTACTTGTCATTATACATCTGTAGGATATTCTGAACTTGTTGGCAGATGTTTTGGATCCACTCAATGAACCAGGTGGCTTTGTCAGCTTCATTTGGAGCAGGAGATGAGTCAGTCGAGGTGACTGCAAGGGGAAGTGCAACATCTATGGGACCGAATGGTTGGAATCCTGACCCCACCTGAAAGGGTCTATGATCAGTTGAGCTATGCAGGGCTCAGTTGTAGCTATGTTGGACATAGGGAAGGCTCTCATCCCATGTGTGAGGGTGATTGAAATTATACATGCGAAGGATATGCCCAATCATTCGATTTACGACCTCGGTTTGGCCATCTATCTGGGCCTGGAAGGCCATGGATTTGGTGAGCTTTCTATCCAACAGTGACCAGAGGCTCAACCAGAATGTGCTGAGAAATAGAATGTCTCGATATGAGACAATGGTTTGTGGGATTTCAAAATGTACCCAAACTCGTTCAAAGAAGAGCTTGGCAATGGCCTCTACTGTG
Source organism: Picea mariana (assembly GCA_032191745.1). Lineage (NCBI taxonomy): Eukaryota > Viridiplantae > Streptophyta > Pinopsida > Pinales > Pinaceae > Picea > Picea mariana. The sequence goes on from JASDQU011025755.1 coordinate 36,228, forward strand.
ATGCTCTTCTTGCAGGCAACTAGAATCACGATCTTAGAGAAGCGATCAACAACCATAGAAACAAAGTCATTTCCCTGCTTGGTGGACAAGAGGCCCGACATGTAGTCCATTGAGATGGATTCTCATAGCTTGTCAGGAGTAGGAAGAGGGGTGTACATGCCTTGTTTCTTAGTGGTCGGTTTGACAATAGCGCAGGCAGTGCAAGAACTGATATACTTGCTGATCTCATGTCAAAGTTTTTTCCAATAGAAAATTTTCTATAGCATCACCACTATCTTTTTGACGCCGAAGTGTCCTGTGACCTTAATGTAGTGGGCTTCCTAGATCATCTTTGCTCGCTTGCTTGATGGAACACATATATGGCCCAAATGACACAACAACCCATCCTGAAGATGGAAATTATCAACAACTGTGTTTGCACCCAACATTTGGTAGTTTGTGGTGAAGTCTGGGTCTGTCTCATAGAGTTGGGGCCATCCAGATGTCTCATGGCCACAAGATTCTTGCACCATGTTGAGTGTCACAACTGGCGTTTTGGTGAGGAAATCAACGATGTAGTTGGTCCTTCCTGTTTTATACTTGATATTGAGGTGGAATTGCTGCAAGCATGTGGACCACTTTTGATGGTGGTCATTCTCCAATTTTTTTTATGTCTGCATGAACTTCAATGGCTTATGATCAGTGTGGATGACTGTCTCCTTCCCAAGAATGTAATTTCTCCACTGGCAGTAGGCTTTCACAATGGAGTAAATTTCTTTGTCGTAAGTAGGGTACTTACAGACATCATCTGATTGTGTCTCACTATGATAGGCCATGGGGTGGCCATGTTGAGTGAGAACAACACCCACAACATAGTCTGAAGCATTTGTCTCGATCTCAAAGGGTTGTTGCAGGTCTGGTAGTGAAATTATTGGGGCTGAGCACAAGCATTTCTTCAAATCTTTGAACACTTTTTGTTGTGACTGACCACACACAAATTTTTCCTTATCACCACCTCTAGTTATTTGGCTAAGGGCCCATGCAATATGGGAGAATGCCAACACGAACCCACAGTAGAAATTGGTAAGGCCTAAGAAGCTCCGAAGCTCAGTGAGTGTGGTTGGGGCTAGCCAGTCACAGATGACTTGGATCTTGGCTGGATCCACATGTACTCCATGTTGATCAATGATATAGCCCTGGTAATGGACCCTTTCTATTCTGAAGGATCATTTTTCTAGGTTGGCGTATAGCTTGTGCTACTGTAGGGTGCGCAGAACCTGTTAAATATGTTGCAAGTGTTTGACACAAGTCTTGCTGTAAATGAGAATGTCATCCAGGTAAACCACTACAAAAGTATTGCTGGATGGTCGCGAGATATCAGCCATCATCCTCATGAAAGTGGCTGGAGAATTTGTCAAACCAAAGGGCATGACCAACCATTCAAAAAGGCCTTCCTTTGACTTGAAGGTGATATTCCATACATATTTTTGTTCTATCGGGACCTGGTGGTAGTAGGACTTCAGATCAATCTTACTGAAGTATTTGACCCCTGTGAGTTGATCAAGGAGGTCTTCGATTCGAGGAATCATGTACTAGTTTCTGACTATGATTTTATTCAATGCCCGGTAATCAATGCAGAGTCACCAAGTTCCATCTTTATTCTGTACCAACATGATTAGGCTCCCGCAAGGTGATGAGATGGGACAGATGTGCCCCTTGTGGAGCAGTTCTTGGATATGGTTCTTGATCTCCTCATTCTCTAACAGAGAGCGATGATAGACTGGCCCATTGGGCAGTGGTGCATTGGGGGTTAGATTGGTGGGGTGCTTGACCTGACAGTGCAAAGGTACTCCAGTAGGTGAGGAGAAGATATACGACTATTCTTCCATGACCTTGTCTACTCGATTTTGCTGTGTGGAGAGTTCGGTCGTAGAAACCTTGGATGTGGTTGTGATCTTTCGTTCATTTTGAGAGAGAATCACGAAGAAGACAAACTTCCCCATCTGAGAGATGACCTTCCTGCATTACTTAACAAAGATTAAGGAAATAACATTATGTGGGGCTGCCTCGGGTATCCTGTACAATTTCCTGTTCAAAGTAATAATAAAACTACGAGGCCTAGACTCATATACAACATGATGTTTCCATAAATAAAATTAGCCCAAAAGAACATCAGAAGCTTAGAGAGGAGCAACATCACACAATACCTCGTCTTTGAAGGGCTTGATGTCGTATGACAGTCGACACTGTTGAAAGATGTGAAGATCGCTTCCTTGGCGGAGCCATCCAATGGTGTAGGGTTGTGGGTACGATGTTGTCGACATGGCCAACCACTTGTCGACCTCTATTTAGATTAGGCTCTTTTGGCTATTGCTATCAATGATGAAGTGAAGTGGGGTGTCTTTTACCCACATATGTGAATGGAAGAGGCGCTCTCCTTCTTCTGGATTGTCTGGTTCACCAGGCTGGAGCTTGGTGGTAGGAACGATGGAAATGAGTTCCACGTCAATGATCGATATTCTCCTTTTTGGTTCTGACTCAGAGTCAGAACTTGCATCTAATTCAAAGGCTTTCGCTTCAGCCACCAATGACTACTTTGAGCGGCAATCAACAATGTTATGCCAAGGGCTCTTATGGAAGCCGCACCACTTCCGGGTATCTTTCTTTGTCTTTCCAATGTCCTTTGCTTGCGGCTTGGACTGGTTGTCCTGATACAGTCCATCATTGCTCTGTCCTTTGTTCTATGGGTTGGGGCTACCCTTTCCTGGTTTTTGTTGTGAGGGGTTCCCCGGCCCAAATTTCTACGTCTTTTGCTTGAGCTTCTGCTCAATTTTGACGACATATCGGTAGGCCACACCCAATGATGAGATGTCTAGAAATTTCATTTCGGTCTGGATGTATCAATGCAGAGCACTGCGACACTTGAGCACCATATTTCACTCTGTACTCATCTTGGTGTGTAATGTATGGAAGATATTTGTGAAATCTGGCACTACTTGGTCTCTTTTTTGCCACGGTGTGGTCCATTTGGTATACAAGTCGTCATAATTTTTGACAGGGTAATATTGTTCCTTAATAGCATCCCTGAAGGATTCCCAGGTGGTTGTGACTGTAAATAATGAGGGTTCCTCTGTTTCCTTTTTCTCACAAAACATTTCCCACCAATCTTTGACACGAGGAACTACTTTGAGGAGTGCAATCGTAATTTTTTTTCTATTCGAAAAGTTATGGACAAAAAAATACCCTTCTAGTAGATTCAACCAATTGTCTACAACATCTGCATCTATCCGATGTTCAAATATAGGAATATCGAAGTTTATTTGTACCTTGAAGGGGGCGGCACCTCCGCTCGAAGAAGATGTGTCACTTGTTGGTAACCGTCGAAGGATTTTTGTGAAACTATCCATCATCTCGTTCCTCTGTTGCGTGAGGGCTTCCTCAAGAAAATTTTTGAAAGGATCTCCTATCCCGTCATATTTCTTTTCTCCTACCATGAGAGGTCACTTGGGCATGTGAGAGATTTTGTCCTCAAGAGAAACAAGCTCGAGACCCAACTCTTTGAGCTATGACCTCGTTGGGGACATGCATTAAGACGACAATGAGTAGACCGCTCTGATACCACTGATCTAGATTTTATGAGCATAATGAAATGACTACAGATTATTAGTAGGTTCTTAACAAAAAATAACAGAGATATAGTAAAATTGGTTTTCTATTCAATAAGGAAATAAGTTGAAACTATAAAATGCAGCGAAAAACAAGCTTGTTGGAATGGTGGCGGCTTATTTGTAAGAAGAGATGTGATGGTTGCGCTCATTCACAAGAATATGGTTACAATGAGGCTTTGAAAGCCTTTTTACAATAAACAAGAATGTCAAAAACCCTAGACATCCAAAAATCTAACCCTAGGAGATGAATCACCAAAAGTCATGTGGGCCCCGTTTGGGTAAGTTAGTACATCAACTTCCCAGGGTCGTAACTTTTGCATACGATCTTCGTTTGACGAGCTCAGTACCTCGTTAGAAATATATATCCGAGGAATACAAATTTTGTGTGAGAAACATCGAAGAAACTTCCACGTTTCTCCCCATTTTCCCCAAAAATGTCGTTTAGAACCTCAAAATGGCTTCGAAAGTTTCTGGACCCGAAAAACTACTAAAAATAGTAAATTACCAAAATTGTCAGAAAACTGTTTTGAGCCAGTTGGAAAAAGTGGGTGGCCACCGATATCCACCTGAATCATAGTTATTTGTTGTGCATGGCACGATGATCATTTTTTGGACGATTTACATTAATATTGATTATGTCACATGTGGTTATTGCAATATTTCATGCTTCTTTTCAAATTAATTATTATCAGAATTCGAAATCAATTTTGAAATGAGTTCTTGAGGTAGTGTGCCTAGACTGTGGGTGGTTGAGTACATTACAAATAGTTTAAGATACATTATATTTTACTTAAGAACCAATGTCTCAAATAAAATTCCTTTATAGTTCATTTATGATTTATAATTTAGATTAATGGCCGCGTGCATTAGAATAGCAGAAGAAACACACCCTTGCCACCTCTCCATCACCTCGACTCCGACTCATTGTGGATATCCATGCAGAATATCCAAATATCAAAATATTTTGCAATGTTTTTTTCAAATTTTTTGGAAGTCAAGATTTCAGCGAACTTTTACGTAAGAATTCTAAACTGAGACAAAACCTTGAGTGTTTTGTTTTGATTGTGAAGCTTATAAATTTTAAATTATAATTAGCCTCAAATGGATGTAATAATTGTCGACGGGCATAACAAAATGGTTCGACATAACAGATAACTGACAGAAAAAACGTTTTTTGATTTGCAATCTGCAATATAAAATTATTGACTCTAATCTAGGAGAAACAGACTAATTATTATTTCTTCATGCATTTCAAATAGGAATGAACCTATTGAAGCCATTTCAACACGATTACCTATTGACAAAAATTAACTGAAGACGTTTTTCCCCAAGTAAGATCCTATGATCTCTTTCCCTAGTTGTTTAATGCATTGGGAGAAGTAATTCAAGAATGCAGATTTAACTGATTTTGTCAATATCTAGTTCAAGGTGTGATAGGTATGGAGAGATATTCTTGGATGTGGTTCAGAAAGAATTCAAAGATCATGTAGGCGAGATGGAGAATTTACCCAAAACTGCCCGAGAGAAGCGCAACAGTGCAGCCAAAACAAGGGGTTTAGAAGATGATGAGGATTGTTCCGATAAAAACAGACAAGACTAAAGGAATTTTACAGTTATTGCCTTAACCTACCAGTAAGGCAAACAATTAAGCGTTGTGGCTAGGAAAATACAATTTATGAATTATGATAGACATCGCTAGGATATGCCAAGACAGACAGTGACAAATGAGGGGATAGTCCATGCGTAGAAAAAAACTTGCAGTAGTTACTGGAGGTAAGGAAGCCTTTCCGATTTACCGACATTTTACTTAAGAAATGGGTTTTCAATGTACTAAATTCCCCGGGCCGATGTAAATGTCACTGAAGGCTATCACTCCCACAACGTGGAAGTAATGGGAACAGTCAGATGGACGCGCGTCCAAAACAACCAGTTTAATCAATAAAAAATTATTTTTTAATTTTTCTTACACATCGATTATGTGCGGCAGTCCCAGCGGTGGTTGAGAGTCCAAGTTTAGTAGACAAATGGTGTTAGGTGGTATCCCTTTTCATATTAAGAGTCCACCACCCAACCACATAAAACAACATCTGTCATCCATACAGACATTAAAACAAGTGTAACTCTGGTTCGATCTCCCTCATATTAAGAATCCAGGGGTAAAGAAATAAGAAGATTGAACAAACAGTATACACTTGGTCACTGAGACTGCCTGCCTTCCTGACTGAGAATATATGCATCTGGACGACAACATTTAGTGGAAAAAAGTCATGTAATGGAGCAAGTAGAGACACAGCTACAACTACATTTGTTGTTGAAAATTAAAACACAAAGCTAGGTCAAAGTAGTCCCGATACAGAAAATCTCAAAACTTGGGAGCTCCAAACCCGTGTTACAGGTAATCTTCCCCTTCCTCTCAAATTGAGTACAGAACCCATGAATCCCGACACTGACTAATCGCCCATTGTTTTATCTGGTCAAAAGGGTACCCTAATGGGTATTATCAAAGTTTAATTTGGCTCCCAAAATATGAGTTGTTGGGAAGCGGGCTGGAGCGTAAGGACAAGCAGCGTACGCGCATGTTTGCTGTCAGGATATTGTAAATGGAGTTGATTGGTACTACTTACGAACGACACACACTTTATCAAGCAGTCGCCGTTGTGGAAAAGGGGATTCGACTCTCTCTGTTCTCTGTTTTATTTCAGGCATAAGATTCCATGAAGAATTATATAAGTTCATAAACTCCATAGATCGTTTCCTTTCCTTTTGTCTTCGAGTTGAAAAGCAAAGGAAAAAAGGTTTGTAAAAAGAGTCGTTTTGAGGAGGACAAGAAATGGTGGTTACAGATATTGCATGTGACCTTTGTTAAAAAAGAATAATTTTTAAAAGTAAACTGTTGTAGCTGGAGATGGAAGAAAAGGCAACTGTTGTAGCTGGAAATGTCACAGCGGTGGGGCATATTATTGCAACCACCATTGGAGGCAAAAATGGAGAACCTAAACAAGTAAGTCATTTTTAACATCAGGAATTTTTTAGGTGGGTTAATACATGTTACAGAACCTGTATACAAGAAAGTAAGAAGAAACCCTCGATAAAGCATAAATATTTGAAAAGTTTACATAGCTTGTTGAATTTTCCCTCTAAATAAGTAGGTAGTTATATGTAAGGTGTTTTAGAACTTCAAAACAAGTAGGTAGTTATATTTAAGGTGTTTTAAGAACTTCTTATTGTCACAGTATACACAGAGTAGGTGGAGACAGCCTTGAGGTAGCTACGCTGAGGAAATTTTTTGTACAAGTTTTATTGTAACTTAGCCCGATAGTTCCTACAGATTCTTCTGATGATGTAAATAAAAATATTCTATTTTATTGTATCATATATTAAATCTCATAAAAAGGTCTTGATATATTGGAGTCCATGTTGTTTTTTCGCAACAGACCATCAGCTATATGGCATAGCGAGTAGTGGGTATAGGGTCTTTCGGAATTGTGTTTCAGGTAGGCTCTCTCCTGCACTTAGCCTCTTGTTTATTTGTTTATTAGAATTGAATTGAAAATGGCTTCTTTTTAACATTGTTTTTAATTGTACATGCTAAATGCTTAGAAACGGGGGAGAATGTAGCTATTAAAAAGATTTTGCAGGATAGCCGGTATAAAAACAGGGAGCTGCAAACAATGCGTATTCTGGATCACCCAAATGTTGTTTCTTTGAAACATTGTTTTTTTATACTACGAATAAGGATGAACTGTACATTAACTTTGTACTGGAGTATGTCCCAGAGACTTTCTATCGGATAGCAAAACACTATAGTAGGATGAATCAACGAATTCCCTTGATCTATGTAAAAGTATATACATACCAAGTTAGGAGATTCTCGTTTTTTTTTAAACGAAGCTGTGCATTTTGATTTTCTATTTTCCCGAAATCCTAGTATCTTAAAAAAATTTAATAAAATGATTTTATATTTATTGCTTTTCGTTCTCTGTTCAGTAGACTGAGTTGTTGATGTTTTTCCTGCTTTTCATTTTTTTATGTAAAAATGTTGGTGCAGATTTGCAGGTCATTAGCCTATATTCATGCTATTGGGGCATGTCATAGAGATGTGAAACCGCAAAATCTTCTGGTATGTGACCGTATAATCTTTTGGACATATGCCCTGCCATTATTTTCATTTTGCAACTAGTTTTACTTTTCCCTTTGTTTCATTCCTCATGGAAACTTTGGTATGCTAGTGTATACGCACAAAACAATTTAAAATAATGATTTATGCCATATGTTGGTGATAAATTGTTGTTCGTAGATGGACTTAGAATTTAGTGATAAATGGTTGTTTATAGGAGGTGTCTAAACCTGTAGCAAACTTCCCAACTTCCCTCCCATGCCAAAATATCCCATGCCAAAATATGATGTACAATTCAGTCAGAGTTATGATTGATCTAGAAACCAAATTTCGAATGATCTGGGTTGATTTAGAATTGGACAAAACATCCCAATGGCATCATTCCACCATGCATAGAAATTTTCTCATCACAGAACTCTGACTATTCCTGAAATTCCTATCAGATTCTAGTCAAATTTGTGGCTGGAAATCTCATCCCAATCTTTTGGTAATACGACATGGTGGAATCTGCAGGCTCTCCCACTTACTTCCACTTACTTTGGCTTTGTTTGATTTCGCAGAAATTGGCACAACCAAGAGAATAAAATGTATATCCCTAAACTTTGAATGTGCATCTAGAGCAACTTAGTGACGAGGAAGGCATTACAATCTTTCATTAGATTCAGAAACTACGTGTGTTGTGTTGTCAAGCAACTCTTGTGACGCCGGTGCTTCCAGTAGCCGAGAGTTTATACTCTAGCACGCAATGACCCAACAACGATTCACGCATGTCTATTATGCTTGCTAAGAATATTGTATAGAGAGGTGTAAGAGGAGATTGATCTACACCGATGTTTGTATGGATAGTCAACTGGACGAAAGTGCGTCGTTTTCCGGTCAAATGAAAATGCCTTATAAGCTTAGCCTATGGAGAGACGAGATAGAGAGGTGGGTTGAGTTACCCTTTGTTGGTTGTTTCATTTTCTTTGCAAGAATCCAGATGTTGCAAAAAATCTTCTTCACGAAATATTTGTCTTCCTTGTAATATTGCAGCCAACGATATATCAAAAGTGATTATTATTGCAGACAGATTTCCAACTATATCAAGTGCAGGGAGAGATCTTCATCTTTATGCAGTAATTAAAGTTGCGCTCTCTTTCTTATATAGCAAGTCCAACAACAAAAGGTAGAGTGAACTTGGTTGTTGTGGCCCTATTTTGAAACAAGTTTGAAAAGATAAGCCCTATGCCCTATGCCCCCGCAGATGGGGCTATTTAGTATCATATGATAAATACTGGTACGTATCCATTAATCCAAAGAATAAAATTAGTTTAAACCTCGTTCCACCGTGTATACAATACAACTATGTTGATAGCTAAAATTTCTTCATAATATTTACTTTCTTTGTTTTGTTTCGTTTTCTATAAGCCTTTACAAACAATATAATCAATGAAAGAGTTTTGTATTCATGAGCTATGTCCTACTTCTTCCCATATTTGTACTGGACTGTTTTTCCTGTGATGATGGCTTACTATTATTCCACTCATCCCTACTCTCATACAAATATATGGAGATCGAGGGTTGTGATATTTCTGACATGTGTATGGAGCATTCGTCTTACACACAGTGACTTTAGAAGGGAAGAATGGCAGTGGGAAGCTAGGGAGGATTGGAGATTCGTTGATCTACGAAAGCGCTATGCCAAGCATTGGTGGTGGATGTCCTTTTTCGTTGTATATGTCTCTAAGCAGGTACAATACAACTTCTCTCTCTTTATTCCAATGTTTCACGTATGCCCGTCTATTATTGTTAATGCAATTCCAAAACCCCTAGCTGCTTCCCCACTCACATTACTGTAAATAGGCCAGAGTTTAGGCCAGAGTTCAGCAGATCAATTGCAACCCCCCCTTCCCATACTAGAAATATA
>JASDQU011025756.1:10079-29228 GCA_032191745.1 Picea mariana
ATGGTGAAAAAACCAATGCAACCTCTAAACTCAACTCAACTAGTCAGACTGAAGTGTCAACTGAAAGAGAATATTCTCCAGGTGGAATATTCTCCCCTAAAATATAGGAGACTGGATAATGACTAATTATGACTAATAAAAAAGGAATAACCTTAGAAAAAATAAATCCTAGGTGTCTGCGAAGTAACTCCAACACCCCCCCTGAACATCACTATGGTGAAAATAAGGAATGGGTCCTGGCTACAAGGCCATGTTAGGTACCCAAATACAAAAGATACACTGAACTAAATGAGGAAAGAGGGAAAACCTCATGAGAACAAACTCCCCCCTCAAATTACAATGCATAAAATAAAAAATGATAAGGAACAAAAGACAGTTGCTAAGAAACCATGTCCTTCACTCCAAGAAGACCTCGCAATTGTGCAAGTTTGTGCTCTTTGAAGATTTTGTTGAAGATGTAGATGTCTACACAGATATGATGAAGTATATGCATCATTGATATTTCCACACATATCCAATTTATCTTCTTGTAATGAATAATATCCAAATAAATTTTGGATGAAATTTTGAAAACCGTATGACCGTTTCCAAAAATATGCTGAAATTTTGTTGATTTTGAAACGATCATAACTTCAGTTCCCGGACTCCATTTCAGATGATTTTTTTTTTTGAAATTGGATATTTTCCTGAGAGGAATTCAAATATCCAATTTGTTTCTACAAAATTTTCTCATAAAATATCAGAATGGTGTATGATGTGCGCGGCTCCCTTTTTGACTCCTAAGATGCATGCATGGTGCATGCAAAAGTGTCTGCATATGATTCTTGACATGCATGCCATATATATTTCACATGAATTTCCAAAAACAAATCTGAAATGGAGTAGACATCATCTTCAATTAATGGAATACAAATTTCTACAAAAACTTTTGTAGAAGACTTTTCATAATAAGAGGCTTGATCTTCTGATGGCTTCTCTTCTGGCTCTATCTGTTTGAACTCCTGCATGAAATATTCAAAATATTCTTCATTCCCAAATAGAACCTCCAGTATTTTCCATAATTCATTTGGATTTAATCCTTGTGATTCTTCATATACTTGATGGAAAAGTTCGGGAGAAACAGACATGCCGATACTTCCTATGGCCATATCTTGTCTATTGAGAAAGTCACTTTTCTCATCGTCAAAATCAGGATATACTTCAATTTCCATGGTTATTTGGTATAAGCCTCTACTTCTGAGAATAAGTAGAATATTTGGATTCCATTCCAAATAGTTATGAGGCGTGAGAAGTATTTCCGGCAAAGAATCCATCTTTTTGTTGTCTTCAATCTTCAGTACCTACAAAAATAATTTGGTGTATATTTTTTCTTAGCAGTCCGTCAGATCTGATACCATGTAAATGTGTTGAACCTGCACATAATATATCTAGCTATAAAATACTACACACATTTGCAGAGAGAAATTGAGAAAGAAGAAGCAAGATAGAAAGAATGAAAGAATTCTCATTNTCAAAGAGTGAATAATTTACAATAGATATAGGATACATGAGTAACTAATGAGACATAGTGGTGGTCTAGATTTATCTGGGCACACACCAGTAGTTACAAGATTAAACTTCCACCTAGTCTAGTCTCTCAGGTAGTTACGGGAGTGAACTGCCACCTAGCTGAGTTAACTAGTCAAATAGTCTTCAGTTAACTGACTGAAAAAAGATTAGTGAGTTGGTGATGATCCCAATGTTGCATGGTGACAAAACCAATGCAAAATCTAAACTCAACTCAACTATTCAAATTGAAGTGTCAACTGAAAGATAATATTCTCTAGGTGGAATATTCTCCCTTAAAATCTAGGAGACTATATAATGACTAATTATGACTAATAAACAAGGAATAACCTTAAAAAAAATAAATCCCAGGTGTGTGTGAAGTAACTCCAACATACATTTCCAACCGAGCCTTAATCCAGTCCTCAATCCGAACCTTCATATGGTCCTCCATCCGGACCTTCATCCTATCCTCCATCCGGACCTTGTTACAAAGCAATTTATGATAACAAAAAAATTGAATAAAAGAACATAGGCAACAAGGAATCGGTGTGGGTATGAGTTGCATTCGAAAAGGAAGAGTTTAAAGGTAAGGGAACATCAATCCAAGTGTTCGGGGATAACAAGAATACCTCAAGGAGTGCCAATGAAGTGGATTAGATGAACATACCTGAGATTCTTGTAGAAATTAAAATGGATTTAAAAAATTCTGGCAAGCATAAAAAGGAAATCATGAGGTGTAGTGCATACATAATTTTCCAATAATTCTTCCATATTGAATGTTACTCAGTAACAAGAAAAATAGAATGATACTTTACTGACATCAAAATACTCAATGATTATGGGATTCTAGCATAGAGGTTTGACAGTCAACATACAAAGATATATGTTCCTAATGCGAAAGGTAAATGTTGGATACAAAAATTCCCAACGAGGATGGAAGGGTCACTGTCAAAATTTTCAGAGAAACATCGAGGCAAACCTTGGTGGATTACACCCAAACGCAAAGTTATTCATGAACCTAAGAAAATTCTGAAGATGAAATATAGGCCAGAGTAATTTCCTACTCAGACAAAAATGAAGGACTAAAATCACCAGGAAGGAAATGGACATGGGGAGAATTTAAAGTTCACATTAAGCTGTGATTTCAAGCTTGCAGCATGAGTGATCCAGTTAATAAATAAACACAAATCTCTCTAACAATAGAATGAATATAAAATCAAATTCTCAAAAATACTAAGGAATGAATCTACAATTCCTTAAGATAGAAAATATCTTCAGAACTATATAGGACATGGGAATAAAAACATAAATCAACTTGTAAAAACTCAAAAGAGAAAAGGATCATAAGGGTTAAAATTCACTAGATTTTCCCAACCCAACTGTACACAAGGCGCTAAGGACAGAGACACGAAGGAGGATTTTCACACCACAATTTATTCATTAAACGATGCACCTCCTAATCCGGCCCTCCATCTGGTCCTGGATCCAACACCTGATATGGCCCTCGATCCGACCCTTGGTCCATACCTTGAAACGAAAAAACTTTATGAAAGAAAATGAAATACATTACAAGCAACGAATAGCTTGAGGGAGAGTTAATCTTGAAGGAAGGGACAATAAACAACACATAGGTGCTCAGAAAGGTTGACCTAAAGATACATCACCAAAATTGTTGCACATGAACTAAATACTTAGAAAATAGAACTAAAAAATTAAACATAATTCAGAATAGAACGCTCAAGTAAACTATGGGTTTCTATTCTAAAACAACATTGGAATAACCACCATCACTAAGTCGCAATCCTGTACAATGCTTAGCCAATTGAAATCTCCATAATCTGACATGCTTGGGCAGCATAAGACCCCCAGAAACTTCAGTGAACCAAGGCAAGACCGCAAAGGGTTTAGGGTTGGCAAAAACACAGAGTTTAGGGAAAAAGTTCATGTGGGTTATGCCTGGTCCTTCAATAATGCAGAGGAGAAATGGATGAAAGGAATTCACCCAAACAAAAATGCAAGATGTCGGGCGAATGATGGGCGAAGAGGGAGCAAGGCACATGGGAAATTAATGCAAATGCCTTGGTGAGGAGAGAAATCATTGGGCGATTTGCTCCATACGATTTTCTTCAATACTGAGGAGAGCGACACACAAACTCTCAGAAGAATGGGCGTTGGGGAGAAAACACAATGGGAAATGCCCTGGGCATAGTCTACAACATAGGCTTGGATACACAGATGGAAAATTCAAGGAGGTAAACACCCAGATTACATAGGGAAAAAAAAAGAGATGGACACAACAAACCAAAAGGAGAGGCTGAGCGAATTTACTTGGGAACATAACTATAATAAAAACTGCTCTGGGTGTGAGGGCGCAGATCCATATCCTTTCCTTAATGCAGCAGAAGGGTATTACAATCATAGGTCAAACATTTAAATTTAAAATAGGTTAATGGGTAGAAGACAATGGATGAAATTCAGTCAAGAGAGGCAATCCATTTGAATCCTTCATCTAACCACATCAAGAAGCTTTCCCAAATATACCAGAAAACCATTACAATTCCATAAACATATATTTTACACATATAAAAAATTTAACTAATTTACAACTAAAAATTTTAGACATGTGTATTGTAACCAAAGGGAGAAGATTCCGTAGTTGTTGTCCCGCACTTGCACTCCGTCCAACTCATTTCTTGCTAATCGCTGGCACCTCACCAATACCTCCCAGCCAACACTCAAGGTACTCTTCTTCTCCCTCAGCACCCCGAGCTGCAAAGGGGCCAAGAACACAACCAGAGAAAAAGATAGTGCCCAAATCACCTCGCAAGGTTGAGCTACCACTCTCTATTCAAGCTAGGTATCCCAACACCCACAAGAAAAATCAGTCAAGAAAAATCCAACAGCATAACCTTACACTTGCCAAAAGTGATCCATATCTCTTCTCTACCATTTATTCTATAGATATATCTTAGCAACCTTTCTATTTGCACATTAAATTAGTTTTATTAAAAATTAATTAGGAAATATTCTCCCCCGTACACTTGTCACCCAATCCCTTAGTTGCACAAGAATTTCATTTAATTAATTAAATTAAATTTCCAACTTCCCTCACCCACCTAAAAGCATTCCTAAAAACGCTCCTTATTGTCCATTTATTCCCTCAATTTCCTTTAATGAATCACACCCTTCTTAAATCTTAGTTGAGTTCATTTTATGAAAGCTCTCTACACTAGATTCCTTTCTATGTTCCACATTCCTTTTGCATTTAAATTTCCTTTTTTTTTATCTAAGTTCAAATTTAGCAAGTTTTGCACATGGACAACAATTAAATTTTTAGATAATTTAATCCCCCTTTAAATTGTAAATTTAATTTCCCCCCTTTTCTTTTCTTCATTCTCCCTTTATTATTTGTTTAATTAATTTTTAGTCCTCATTTCCTACTTAGACCTAGGCTTTAAATTCAACTAGGATTAGCAATTTTTTTTTTAAAGGGAGAAATTAAAATTAATAAACTTTACTCATACATAATTAATTTAAGTCTAACCATGTCAAGGTAAGATATTGTTTTCTAGGCACCTAGGTTCATTGACGCACCTGTGTTTAAACATCATGATGTGACCTTCAAGATGCACTACATGCTCCAAGGGTGGCACTCACCTTTATTCATGTTTCATTCTTGATACGTGCCCTTCAATACACTCTACGTGCTCCAAGGGTGCCACTCGTCTTTTGACTAATTTTGGTAGACGTCTAACCCTTGGAATAAAAAATCCACCAGGAAACATTGTGGGAGACTAAGGGCCTCTAAGTAATAAGTACCCTTTCTTATTGTGCGCCCCTTAGAATCTTCGTGAGCGACTGTATCAATATACCCTCATGGCATTGTGGATCTCTCGAACTAGGTAATCATTAACGTTCAGTTTGAGCCACAGAGGGAGTGCTAGTAGGATGTGGCAGGGTTGTTTCCTCACCTCTCCCTCAATATATTTGGTAGTCATGCATGACCCCTTTACTCCAAATTTAAGTCTGATGAGCAAGCTATCTTCAGCCTGCATCCATCAATGAAACATGTCAGTGATCCATAAACAAAATCATAATATACCAGCCATATGTCACATATGCAATAACAAAAATACTCAAACCATAAACAGTCCACTCCTTGACTCGATCCAGATTCCAAGGAGGTCCATCGATGCCATCAACATCCTCAATCGTCAATATTACTGCACTTTGAAGAGAAACCAATCAATAACACTTGTCGACACATATATAATCAAATAACTTATCATCATATTCACAACATCATCATAATCCATAAGCAAATAGTCAATCATATAATGAACCAGATCACTTGCATGCAAGTGTCCTCAAAGAATAAGTAAAAATAGGTGTGCACAAGAGCAATATTTTACAAACATCGAGAGTAATCAAAGAAATCCTCTAAACCTCCTTCTAGGTCCTTGTAATTTGTATAGCTATTTGTTTTATTATATAATGTTTTTATTTATGTTGTGTTGATCATACATACTACATATAGTCATTTTTGTGTTTTGATGAATGATGTAATGCGACATAACCTTTAAGGAACATAGAAATTCCATATAATCCAACCAATATGAATATCACCATGCATCATGACAATCTAGGAACATTTCATTTAAACATAACCCTCAACGAACGTCTGTATGTGACCTAACCATTAAGGAACAAAGAAATTCAACATAACACAATGAAGATGAATGTCACAATGCAACATAATAATTGGGAACATCACAATCCAACATAACCCTTGAGGAATGTTCCAATGTGGCATAACCCTTGATGGATGTCACATTTCAACATAGTTACCATTGAGGTATGTAAAAATTTGAGATATGTCAACCATGATGAACATCACAATGCTAGTTAATGACCGGTGTCCATGGGGAGGATGAGTAGATTCATGAATTAAACATCAATATAATTGATAATGAAATATTATGATATTTTAGTATGGTTGACCATGGGTTACCACATTAGAAAATATAGGAACATTTCATTGAATCATAACCATCAACGAAGGTCTCTATGTGACCTAACCATTGAGGATCAAAGTAATTCAATATAACATAGTGTAGATGAATGTCAAAATGCGACATAATCATTGGGAACATCACAATCTAGCATAACCCTTGAGGAACATCCCAATGTGGTATAACTCTTGATGGATGTCACATTTCAACACAGTTACTATTGAGGTATGTAGCAATTTGACATATGTCAACCATGATAAACATCACAATGATAGTTAACGACCTATGTGCATGGGGAGGATTCATAGATTCATGAATTAAAACATACATATAATTAATAATGAAATATTATGATATTTTAGTATGATTAACCATGGTTTACCACATTAGGCTATGGTTTTCCATGGTTGACTTTGTTTGCTTATATGTAACCATAGTTGAATCTGGTTAGCCATGGTTAATTATGTTTAACTATGATTTACTTCGATAAACGATGGTCTATTATGGTTGAATTTTCTTTACCAAGTTTGACTATGCTTGACCATGTTATACTATGGTTATCTTTCTTGACCATGTATCTACTTGGTGTACCATGGTTGAATTTGGTTGACCATGGTTGATTAGGGTTGACTAAGTTAAACTATTATTGGCCATGGTCGAATTTGGTTGACCATGTTTGACTATGACTAACCATGGGTGACCATGTTGACTATGGGTAACCATGTTGAGTGTGGTTGACTTTGGATAACATGGTTGAACATGGTGGACCACAATTGAGCATGGTTAGATTTGGTTGACAATGGCTGACTTTGGTTTACTATGATCGAAATATGGTTGAATTTTTTTTATATTTGGTTTACAATGGTTGAATTATGGTTGAATTTGGTTTCCTATAGTCGACCCATAGTTGACTTTGGTTTTTTTTTAGTTTATTTTTCTTGACCTTGGTTCACTTTGGTTTACTTTGGGTTTGTTGTGGTTGACTTTCATTTACTATGGTCGACTATGTTGGACCATGTTTGATTATGGTTAAACATGGTTGGCTTATGTCGAACTGTTATGTACCTTAATCATACAAAAATTTATAGGAGAAATTAGGGGGTTTAGAATTTTTGTTGGGAGAATTATTTACATAGAGGGGTTTGAGGGGTTTTCCTATATATAGCCCCAAATTTATTTTCAAACATTTATGTATAAAATCCTTAGTCCGTGAATATTTGTGATGGAAGAGCATGGAAATCCATTTTTTCCCCTTAAAATTCTCACGAGATCCTCCCATTCACCCCGATTTTCTCGTAATGGAAATGATTCAAAGATATTTCTCCTCCATTTTCTACTAATCGAAATGATTCAGGTATTTTTCCACCATTTTCTAGTAACAAAAATGATTAAGGTATTTCTCCCTGATTTTATGGTAGTAGCACTGATTCAAACATATTTTTCCATGGGTTCCGCCAATCAGGAGTGGAGAGGCCCCACAGTTGTCTTACCATACCTAGATTGAAGGCCAACTAAAAATAGTGAAGAGCATGCACAAACTCACTATCATAATGGGTGGATAAATTGGGTGTAAATTTGGTACCAATCCCTCATTGTGATGATTTCTTCTAGAAAACTCTTTCCTTGCTTGATTTCCTTATTATCAATATGAAATAAGACATTTTTACTAGGGCATAGCCAAGTAAGACACAAAATTCATGTATGACACCCCCTTATTTGTTGGACAAGGGATGTCCTCCTCCCATTGATTTGAATGGTAAAGTCTATGGAGGTACACATGTTGAAGGTTTGCAAATTCAGGCAAGTCATTCTCCACAAGAATGTATGACCTATCTACACCATTACATAACCCCTAGGAAGAAATTGAAGACCCAGGAAGAAGTCGGCCCCACCAATAAAAGACATAAAATAATAAAGTAATTTGAGGAACATGAATAAGAAGTCGGCCCTAGACAAACACCTAGATTTGTATAAATACAGGACTGGATAATTTCATTTGGACAGTCAGACAACTCCTTTTGTAGTTGAGAAAAGGCAGTTTCAACTGCAGTTTTGGTAATTTGACTATTTTTGTGTTTCTGGTATCTTGATGAGTACTCCACACTTGGGAAGGATATTCTTGGTTTCTCTTTGTCATCTTATCTAGGTGCTAGGTCTTGGTGATGCTATATTTGAAGAGGATCTTCACTGTATTGTATTTTTTCTATTGATGATAATGTATTGGTAATATCTTGGACTAAATTCTTATATAGAAAGGTTGTTGGGTTTTCTCCCAAGGTTGGGTTTACTAGGATAAAATCTTGTGTTCTTGTGTTGTGTTCTTCTATTTATTGTGCAAGTTTAATATTTCTAGATCTTGTCATTTCTGATGCAATATTATAGTTGAGATTTTCAGTGTATAGTTATTCTATGATAAATGTTGTATGAAAATGTATCATTTTATTAATCATAATGAAATAACTATCAAGATTTGAGAATCATAAAATAAATCAACATGGTATTAGAACTAGTTGAAATATTGTCACTCCACAGTTTCTGTTTGCTACTAAAATTTGTCATTGCACAGACCTAAAATTTTCAAGTTCATTGAGTAACTTATTGGAGGAAATTGAGTTTAATTTTTCCATATATCATCTCACCCTAGCCTAATGAACCCCCTAGTTGTCTCAAATTGCACCTTGGTGAAAGTTGAAATTTCACCTAAAACTCACTACTATAGTTGCAACAACTTTCTTTGTGAAGCTCCTAAGAATTTATTGGGCTTAGTTGAGGATAAATTTTTGTGTAGAGAAACTCACTTTTCCCTAGAACACCTACTGAACTTCTTAGTTTTACTTTCTGTCAAAGTTGAAATTTTAGGGTTTATTGACATTTTCCTGGACATTGAACTTTCTGCTATCTTGATTTTGTGATTTCCTCATGTATTGATAGTGTCCAATTTTATATTAGAAGTCATGATGGATGGTGTTACAAATTTCATAGGTATGCAATTATATATGTTTCCAAGTTATATCATTTAACATAGTATGAGGGTGTTTTCAGGGGATGTACATGGGTCCTTATCCAAGCAATGACCCAAAGGGATCATTCAATCTAGTGCATTCAGAGGAATAGCGCACACTCCCTAGAAATTAATACTATGAGTTTTCATGTCATGTTTGATATTTTTATATTGTTGTATCTTAAATAAATATTGTAACTGAGACAAAAGTCTTTAGAGTTCTATTACTGTTGAGTACCTTTTGCTATCAAATGTTTAGTGACACTTGAATATTGTTAGTACAATAATCATCATGTAAATGGTCACTATTTAGTACCAATGATGTGCTTGTTTGAAATATATAATGGATCTACAAAAGGATATGTTCTTGGTTGTTGTCTTTGTCCTAGGCAGGTTACCTTGTAAATTCCATGGAGGTTACCATGGAGATGTTCTTGTTTTGTTCTAGATAGGCTACCATGAATGCATGATTGGTCGAAACACTAAAGAAGTGTTGTTCTTGTCTTTTTTTCTTATTCTTGTTCTTGTTCCAGGAACATCACAAGGGATAGCTTGGAGAAAGAGCTATAGTGACGATTGTTCATGTTCCTATTTTTTGTTGTTCTTGTTTCTATTTCCTATTCATAAGAATATTTTTCGTGTCTGCTATTTTCCCTTGTTATTGCTCTTGTTCTGGGTAGGTCATCGGTGGTAGCTCTAAGAGGGATCTATAGTGACATTTGTAGGAGAAAAAATATTAGATGGTCTCTAGTTTGAGACATGGAGTGGAGTGTCCAAACATAGAGTTGTGTACTTGACCGTATACATCCATGTACCGAAGGCGAAGAGGATGAAGTTTGAACCTTCTAGAAAGAAGGATACTTTTATGGAATACAAAGTGTTTAACGTGGATATTTATTTTGAAGAGGATAAGGCTTTGAATATTACCATATATATCCCTCTAGTCCAGTTGTTCACTCTTCAAATCATCAGGAAGAGTTAGTAGAGCCAGTAGGGTTAGTGGATCTACCTAGAGATGTTGCAGTGACTAGGAAGAGGCTAGCATGGTTTTGTGATAGCTTGCGTGATTTAGTATGGATTGCAGCTCCCCGTGATACTTTCAGGAAGAGAAAAATACCTCATATATCCTTGAGTTACATGGAGTGAAATCATTGATTTTGAACCATCCAATTATGAGGAGGAGCTTGTGGTTCCACCAATGGTGAGGTATGTGGACCCACCAAGTACCATATCATAGGGAGTCAACCCTTAGGATAAAGTAGGGAGGATAATCCTGCTAAGATAGTTCATTGGAGATCATACTTAAGAGGAGATCAACAAATGTAGAGGGAGAAGATCATTCCAAAGATTGTACAGACTCACAGGGAGTCATGTTTCAAAGGGAGCATGGTACTCCAGGATTGAAGAATACTTGATGATATTGGTTTTAACCAAGAATGATGTAGACATAGAGAGAGTCAATTGGCTCAAAGGGAGAGCCAATCATTTAGAGGGAGTTCACCCTCATATCCAGGTGAGAGAGAGACATCTTCTAGGACTGAAAGGCAAGTGTCATCATTTGAGGAGGGTTGAAGGAGATGTGAGATATCCTAGGAGGATACACTTATTTCATTATATATTTCTACAGTGATGGAGGAGGAAACCAATTAGGAGGAATAGGTATGGACTTTGTCTCAGTCACAGGGAGAGAAGCCATTGAGGCAGACTAGACAACAAGATTTACTCCAGTGACAGAAGGAGTTCGCCTCAGAGGTGGAGATGGAGGATCATGGCTAGATGTACTCTTTGGATTAGAGGTGTAACCAAATCAGATGATATATTCCTCATTCAAGGGATACTTATGAGATTCGATATGATGGACTGCAAGTCCATGACTACACTTATGATGAAAAATATAAAGAATTTAAGTGATTCTACTTCAGATTCATATTTGGTGGATGCCACAATGTACAAGTAGTTGATTGGATCCTTGTTGTACCTGGTTAAAACCAGAACAAATACCTTCTTTTCACCTTGAGCAAGTTTATGGTAGATTTGAGACACTAACATTGGGTTGCATCAAAGCATGTACCCGTGTGGTACAATTGGAAATGATATGTCTCAAATGATGGGGTGAAGTTGCAGAGATATACATATTCTTATAAGGAAGGAAGTGAATTATAAATAAAGAGCATCGGTGGGTGTTGGATCAAATTACCCATGATTCTTGTATTAACAGGAAGAAAACTTATATGACACTCAATACAACATATGAAGAGTGTATCACAACTAGTGATGTGAGCCGTGAAATAGTGTAGTTTCAGAGGCTTCTCGCAGAAATTCATTCGATATATGGTGCATATGGAGCAGTCAGATTCCAACACAAAGATGAGAAAATTCATGACATTCTAGTCCCATCATATGGGTATGTCTGACACCAAATCCATTCTCCTAGGATGGGTCTGTGTGACCCCAAAATCATTCTCCCAGGATATGTATGTGTGACCCAGATAGGTTTGTATGACCCATATAGGTATTTGTGACCCAGACAGGTTTTTGTGACCTGAAATGGGTTTGTCTGATGTATGATAAGTCTGTGTGACCTTGGGAGGATTATAATATCATTCACAGATATTTATTGTGATGAGTGGCTAAGTATGATGCATGTTGTAGAATGTCTTCCCTAGTGAGAGGGAGTGTTGATGATTTGTAACATCAAGGAGATATTTTGAGGGGTGTACCTATGGTTCAGGGATAGACCTTACTTACAGGGTTTTACTTGTGGACTTGAGGTGGTTGAGGTGCTTCCACGTGTTAGATTGCATTGGACACCACTCTCCCAGGATTGGTAGTTTAACCAATGGAGAATGGCATATTCACTCACAAGGGTTTACATGTGGTGAAATTCACTCACAAGGGTGTACGTGGGAAATTGAATGGTCCAAGTGTGGTCTTCATTGAGACCTGAAATGATAGACAAATTTGTATGGATATTGATCATCAACATGGCCCATGAATACAACCTTTCTATGATAGAAGAAATCCAAGTGTGGAGAATGAATCCCTTGTTGAGAGGGAGTGTTGAATATTTACAACTTCGGTCAAGTCATTATTCATAAGAAAGTACAAGAAGACCCATCAACACCATTACAAAAGCCCCAGGAAGAAGTATTTTGGCTATTGATGGTGATGATGAATTCTTCTATAGAAAGGTTGTTGGGTTTTCTCTCAAAGTTAAGTTTCCCACTCTATGATAACTTTTGTATGAAAATAAGCTACCCAACTCTATATTTTAACTTGTGACCTCTTAGAAGGAAACACATGTTCTTAACCATTAGGTCCACTATACATTCCTGTAATTTGATATACAATTTTAACTAACCATATTGGTTTCAAAATATATTATTCATCTTGTCAACCCTTTTGTTCAATGTATTTTCCCTAATTTCCTATCACGGGTCACATGTTTTGTTCAATGTGTCTTCTCTAATTTATTAGAAAAATGGATGGTGTGTCTACCCTAATATCATAACATAATATGGATGATAGAATTTTTATGTCATGATTTGTTTCCCTATTGGACTAACACCCATTTCCATGGAGAAATAGAACAAACCACTTTCCAGGCTATGCCATAAACTATTTTTTTGGTATATTGTTGGATTGGACTGGGCAAGGGATGTAGAGAAATTTATAAACTTTCACCTTGACCTCTTGAATGAAAGTAGCTTTTACATTGTACAACGCAATGCACTCCTTTGGTCTCCTCACATTGAATTACAATTTAAGAACACAATTGATTTGACATTGACATCGACTTGAACATTCTTAAACATTCCTTGTTACAATGGAGTGGAACTTGATACAATTAGATATGATCAATTATTAATACAATTTATTACAATCTATTGTGATCTATTTTCACTGTAAACAACTATATCACAGACTTCATTTCTATGAGATTTTCCTTTGCATTCTTAAGTGCAATTGCAAGAGAGCCTTAATTGATCTTTAGAGGTGGTTGAAATTTTTCTATGTGATTGTATTAATTAATTCTACCTTGTTTTCCAATTGTTCTAATCATCTAAGAGTGCAGTAAACCTTAACATGTCTAGATTTGGTTTGAAGTACATATGTCTTTTGCTGATAAACCATTCTTTGTAAGCATTCTCAGTAGCAGTAGAAGACATGAGGAGATGCTTAAATACATAGCACCCTCTATAGCTACATCTCCAATGAAGAAGGCATCAAAGAAGAATAAAAATAATTCCCCTTTTGTACCATCAAGTAGTCATTAGAATTATAGAAAATAAGGATACTAGCAATAATTGTTTTTAGATATGGTTAGTTGTACTAAATTGAATCTATAGGCCCTTCTAACAGGACTATTTTCTTTCTCGATCCACCATTTTGGTGTTCATATTTCTATTTTTTTAGTTTACAATTTTTCTTGCCACCTATGGAATAGTCTTTAATGTTCTTTTCATGTGTAAAAGGTTATTTCGGGTTTGCCTTCTTTGAATAAGTATAGACAATTCAAATTTATGTGGTGGCATTCATTTGATATTATCTCATTGAAATATAATTTTGAAATTTCATTGAACTTATTTCAATTTTGATATGTCCACAGTTTCGATTCTTTTTAAAAGGAAGGAGTTTTGACAAGGAATCTTATGATGGTGAAAAGAGCTAGAGAGGAAGATGGCTTCCTAATCATCATTCCCCCTCTGAATGTGCCAATAATTCCATCATTCCCCCTCTCAATGTGCCAATAATTGCATTCATGGAAACTTGTGTCTCTATAACAAGAATTTGGGATGATAAGGTACATTGTTC
Source organism: Picea mariana (assembly GCA_032191745.1). NCBI lineage: Eukaryota > Viridiplantae > Streptophyta > Pinopsida > Pinales > Pinaceae > Picea > Picea mariana. The sequence continues at coordinate 24,456 of JASDQU011025756.1, forward strand.
ATTGCCACTTCAAAATGTATGAAAAATATTTTACACGGATGGTGTTATTGAAAAGTTTTAATATATCATTGAATCATGTCTTAAAAAAGTGAAATTAATGACCTCATATTTCTTTATAAAATTCTTCATAAAATGTTTTAGTTAAGATTTCTTCTCTTCAACCAAGTGTTTTTCAAACTCTATTTCCTTACGTTACTAAGGAAGCATGCCTTGATTCTCTATTTCCTTACGTTACGTTACGTTACTAAGGAAGCATGCTTTGATGCCTTGTTTTTCAAACTCTATTTTTATGTTTTATGATACTGAAATATTTCCAAATGAGTAAATGTTTTTCGTCTCGGTGTCTCTCATGCTATAGAGCAAAAATTGAATATGCATGTTCCAAATACTGAAAAAAGATAACATTTTTTTGACCAAATATCTTATTAACAAACCATTGCGATGTGTATATGGTTAAGATGGATGAGGAAAAGTTGAAGCAAATAATGTTAAAATAAAAGAAAAGAATAATTTGCGTTTCCTAGAAAACGACAAGTTATTGCAAGTCTTAAAGACTTATGGGCAGTCTATGCATATGTAATCAAATTTTCTTATACTAAATAGTGCAGTTTTATTATTTTGTAATGCATTTGAGTTGAACCAGAAAAGTCCAGGGATTAAATGTAAAATGTAACTTCATGCTTATTACACACCTAGGTGTTCTATGAGATAATTTTCTATTTTATTTATTTTTGCAATATAATATATTTTTTCCAAAATGAGTGGATGTAGTCAAGATGACTTCCTCATAAAGTAAGTGCAAATTTAATCCATAAGCTCCAAGCACTAAACGATATCTACCTTATTTTCACCCACTATATTAATTTTAACAAACCACTATGATGTGTATATGGCTAAGATGATGAGGCAATGACTTCCTAATAAAGTAACTCCATTTCTTGGAAAGCTGGAAGCTCTTGCAAGCGAGAGTTTTTTTGTTTTATTTTTTTCATACAAAATAAATTTGTTTTTATAATAATATATATTTCTTAATATCTAATGAGTATAATAAAATTGTTTTTATAGTAGTATATGTTTCTTACTTTTTAATGATTTTTATTTCCACTAACAAAGCTCCTCAAATGTAACTAAATTGTTTATATGCATCCATGTTTTCACAATAGTTTATTTTTTTTTTAATTAAAAACAAAACTTTATATTAATATCATCTGTTTGTTATACAATAATATCTGGTAGCCACTTGTTCCGCCATAAGAGAGAAACCTGAACAGGTGGCTACATGTTGTTCCAACACTACCATAGTCTACTGAGTTCTAACTTCACTGGAACTGTAAAAATTGTGCAAAAAATTGCAAGAGTTTGTTGGAACCAAGTTCCACCTTCCTATTTTAAGGATGGCTATGTACAGAGCCACCATAACTAAAATTATGCAGACATAATAAGAAAAACTTATTAAAGCATCTAGCTTGTTGTTTTGGTAAATTAGACCACCGACACTGTAACTGAAATAAAAAAAATGTTGTAACCTGGGGGCTTCAGTCCATGGCTGGACTTGGTTGTCCATGAATGGTATAGAATGGGGTGAATCATTATCTGGAAGTCAAGCACCGGGCTTGCGCTGGAGCATCAGTGAGTGACTCAAACATAATTTCCATCTTTTGATTGATAACGCCTTGACAATGCATCTGGTCGTCCTGCCTTTGCATAATCTCAAAGAGGATATCAAGGTGCTCTTCTGCGAGATGGTTGGAAAAGTGTTGAGGCAAAGCTTCTTCCTCCTTACTAGTCTCCTTTTCAGTCTTGTCATTTCCCCCCTGCAATGATTTCATTGTATGTACCTGCCATATTCTCCAGCTTCCAACTTGGAGGAATCTCCTCCTCCACTTGGAAGCTTCTGTCAGCGTAGTAAGGGTCACCCAGCTTGATGACTAGGGGTGCTAAGAGGTTGGTGGCCAGAGGGAGACGTTCGCCCAAGGGTGTTTCCTCCTCTTTAACAATGCTTGGATGGTAAAGCAGAGTTGGAGGTGGAGACGGGGGAAAGTGCGTCATGGAGGAGGTCATTTTCATTTTGACTTTGGAGACCTCAAGAGACTGAAGTAAATCTGTCGAGACCTCTACAACCTCTTTACTCCATAAGATCCATAAATGAACCTTGCGATCGCCATTGAATTCTGACGGGACCTCTGCAACCTCTTAGTACAAACTGTCTGGCTGGTTCGCTCGCTTAAGAGCCCAGCCAGGCACACTAACAGAGCTCCTCTCATGGTGTGAGCCATGGGGGAGTAATTGCGCACAGGGTGGTAGTCAAGGTTAATAACTCCCCCGACTACCTTGATCCAACTGTCTACCACTTCTCGCCAGGTGGCACCCCTTCCGGGTGAGGGTAGTCCTTTTGGGCTAGCTCCGTGCAGTGAGTCCAAAGTGTCGAGTTTCTGGATCGATTGGAATTTGTGAGAGTGATCTGCTGCGTGAGATCAAATCCTGCAGTGGTGAGTCTGTCCTCTACCTTATTTGCATCACGTATTATGTGAGAGGTAGTGATAGTGAGAGAGGGTCTGAGGAGTGATTGGAAGCTGTGGAGGGGACCCAACAGGCGCCAATTGGGAGTGATTTTTTCTAGATATATCCCATTGAGGATTTTAGAGGCCAGCTCAATTATGACTTCAGAGTCTCCTTCTATGATCATGAAGGTAAGGTTGTGGTCCAGAGCCAATTGTACTCCTTTAATTAGACCCAAGATTTTCGCTGAGTTGTTGGTGTCAAATCCCATATTTCAGCTGTAATACTGTGGATTTGGCCTTTGTTGTTTCTTATAACTACTCCTACACCTCATAGGCCCAGATTGCCTTTTGAACCACCATAAAAATTGATTTTTTGAAACTTGGGTAGAGGGGGAGACCAGACCGAGGGACTGAAGGTTGATGCTATGAGGGGAGGCTGTAGAGACAGAGTGGAGTGTGAGAGTGGTGCATACCATAAGCCCTTGGGTCGAGATCCGCTCACAAGATCATTTCAAATCTTCCTTGAGACAAAGCGTCTCTTTCATATCCCTATCAGAACCTCAACATTCGATCCCTAGGTCCTTCAACTTCCCCACGGCCTCCAACGTGACTGAGACCTTTTCCCGAAAAAATGGATTTCGGATTTCGGGACTCCACGAGTCCTACTGTCAAGAGTCTCTTCCTCCTCGATCCTCCGAAACCCGAAATGCCAAAATGGCATTAATGGTGGTTAGCCCCTGGCCAAACCCTGTTCCATGTGACCACCTTCCTCGTGACCAGAGCCTACCTCCAAATACGTGTCGCTTCATGACTTAGGGACTTACGATGCCAAGCGTCCTGATTCTGTCTTTGGGATGGCTGAAATATCAATCCCTGAAATCACGAAATCCTTGGTTGCTTTCTCCTCAAAAGGATGCGTCGCATTTCGCGACTTTGGGACTTTCGATGCGAAGTGTTCCAACTCCTTCTCCCCGGGATGGCCGAAATGTCAATTCCCGAAATCCCAATAATAGGTGTGACCGCAACCCCACTCCTTGCTACATCATGTTTCGTGACTTCGGGGTTTTCATCCCCAAGAGCCTGGACTTCTTGTCTTTGGGACTTCCGAAATCCCAAATCCCGATATGCCGAAATGCTGGCTTCTTATCGTGTCCCTTCAACGTTTCAGGGTTTCACGCTTCAGGACTTCATGATCCCCATTGCAACCCCTTTTCTCTGCTCTCGTCTACGGGATCCTTGGTATGCCAAAATCTGATATAATCCTTTAAATGATTTTCCCGATGCCTCGATCGCCACCACGTGTCCTCCTGTTGGATGGTCTAGATACTCTCATGTTTTGGGACTCCGCGACCCCAATGGCATTGATCACTGGTCCTTTGAACTCCCGGTAGCTCTCCAATCACTGCCACGTCTTCTCCACAGATGGACGACCCTGATCACTTCAGGACTTCACAAGTTGCAAAGTCAAAAGACTCCTCCATTCCACTCTTCGATGCCCGAATCCTTGAAATACGAGGATCTCGTGACATGCATCCTCCGCAGATGGACGGCTCTAGTGTCTTCGAGACTTTGTGAGTCGAGACTTCCTCTCTCCCGAACTCCTACCTCTTTATCTCTCGATATCCAAAACCCCGATGGGTCCTTGGATTACCACCACGCGTCATTTGAGTGATGGATGGTCCCATTTCCTTTGGGACTTCATGGATTGGGAGATCGCAGTGCAGCGATTCCATGAACCTATACGCTTTGATCCCTGAACTCTGAAATCCCGATGCCTTTGCCATTTCGGGACTTTGACAAGCCTCCGCTCAGCTCATATGCAAGATTAACTCGCGTGCACCTTCTCCCAGATCTGATGGCTATCAGCTATCTAGGATAGATTTGATGGCCCAGATCTATTCTCCCTCCTTGTGCGTTCTTCTCCTTCTTACCTAGACGTAGATTCAATGATCCTGATCTTGTTCTCTCCAGCTAATCTAATGACAACTATGCTCCCTCCTGAGCTTGTAATTCTTCCTGAACTTGGAAGACCTCAAATGCTTCAAAGGTATCAGCCTTTACTCCTGCTATGAAGCCTATATCCTTGGCTCCCACCTATATTCTAAGGCACTGTCCCTCCTGAGCTTTGTCGATTCTAAAAACTCAAAGGTTTCTCAACCTCTGCACTCCTTTCTTCTGTTGCTTCGTGTGCAAAGGCACTGTTCCTCCTGAGCTTGTCCTCCTTGGATGTTTCTCTATTCCAGAACTCAAAGGAGTTCTCCCTGTGCACTCT
>JASDQU011025758.1:0-10236 GCA_032191745.1 Picea mariana
CCATCTGACAAAGGATGATTATTATCTTATCTACAAAGAAAATATTGCAAAGGTTTTTTTTTTGTTTTGTAACCATACTATTTTTGTTGTCGAAGAGGCGGGTTGTCAGACCCAGTGAATAGTCTCTCTAGGTGAGAGATTTTCTATCGAAGAGGCAGGTTGTCAGGACCGTGAGCATTCTCTCCAGGTGAGATTTTTATTGGGAATTTTTCCCTGGTGCCCTGGGCATTAGTTGCATGGATATAAGAATTCCTATACAACCTATTGTTGGAACCTTGGAAGGGAAGTGGGGCAGCTGAGAGACTATTGACTAGAGAAGGGGCACACTTCCTTGGGTGTAATAGGAATGTGGGGAATGAGAGAATGTAGACTAGTTTTAACAATATGCACCTTAGACTAAACAATTCTGTTGATTATCAGACCTTAGCCTAGCATTAGGAACCCTTTTTCCCTATTGGAATTAAGCCCCGTCTTGGGGGTGACCTGTTGCTAAAAGTATATGAGCAACAGAGTCTATGGTTGGGAGTAACGTCTGAGTTATATGCATAGTTGGTGGCTTTTCATAAAAGATAAGTTTCTTTATGTGTTTGTCTCATTTACAATGTTCTTGATTATCTATGTTTAATATGGGTTTAATTCGTGTATTTTGTTGCATATAAGTAATTTTTGTTATTCTATATAATGTTTCTTGCACATGTAAGTGTGGTGTTGATATTCAATATTTGTAGTTGTGCATGAGTATAACAATTGCTGTTAGTTATAATTCTTAAGTTAACCTTATGATAATGGTCACGAGTCTCCGAGGCGAAGTTAGAATGGCTATGTGTGCAGGGAAATACTCTGTGTCCACAAGAGGTTGGATTTGTTTGTGTGCACAGGGAAGCAGTCTGCATGCAAAAGGAAAGAAGAACTAGTGTGTGATGCCAGAATGGTTGTGCGTGTAGCAGAGATAACATGTTCAGAGTGGATTACATGCACAATAATGTTGTGTGCTCATTATGTTTTTGCAAGAAGTTGTATTATGTTACTTCCACTATTATAAATTGTGTAAAAAGAGTAAAGTTGGTGTGGCTTCACCCATCTTGGGGTCAAGCGTGTTAATTCAAGTAATTTTGCACAAATCAATGTTATAGAGTAGAATCTGTGCACTAAATTTTGGAGTAGCATTGCTCAGTAGTAAGCTGGGTAATGTTACAAATTGGTATTAGAATAGTTTGTTAATGGGGATGTTACATTATGGTATCATAGAAGTTTGGTAATGGGGATGTTACATTATGGTAGCAAAGTAGTTTGGTAATGGAGATGTTACATTATGGTATCAGAGCTCTGGTTTCAACACTGAGCCTACATGGGATGAGGTTCTACTCAAGGAAAAAAATGTATTGGTAAGTGGGGGAATTTAGGAATTACAATGTGGCCATGGTGCACCTAAAATAAGAATGTGCAAGTGTGCACACTAAATTTTGGACATTGTGGGGTGTGACACTGAAACTATGTAGAAAACAATAGTGCATGGGTGTGTGCACTAGGAATTTGGGGTTGCGTGGAGTAAAACTGGTGGTGCGTGCGTAATACTGATAGGTAATATCTATGTTAAATATTGTCATTGCACATTGGTATATGTTGAATACTAGTGCACGTATGGGATTCTTAAGAAAGTAATAAAGAGTAAAAGGGTATTTGGATTAATTCCAAATGGTCATGATATATTGCACAAGACCGAGGATTGCATAAGCGAGTAGTCATCGGGAAAATTTTGGACAAAGGAGTCTAATTATTCACCCAATAAATCACAAGAAAGGATTCTGAAAAAATGGTGCAGAGTTTTAATGAATTTTTTGAATGAATTCATCTAACAAAACTTATTTCCTGCACATTTTGTAGAATTAACAACTATTAGAGAAAGAAAAAATCAATGCAGAAAGTCAAAAGGAATGAAAGATGCATAGAGAGATTATAGCCACGATGATAAATTTGGGGATTTGTATGTCAGTTTGGTTGCTGATGGTACGTAATCCAGGGAGGAGTGCATAAAATTGGTAGAAACCATACAGGGACTTCAAAATGATGTCCAAAGCTATAAAGTTGATCATGAAAGGATTGGGAGCAACAAGATGACTTGAATATCAAGTTTATGCAAAGCTTGGATAGAATAGAAAAAAAATGGATAAGGAGACAGATTCAAGTAGTTCAAGGAGTCGCAAGTCTCATGATGAGAAGATAAGAGGAACAAGAAGTGCTAATAGGAATCATCCTCACTCACCAAATCATTCATTTAGGAAAGCGGTGATCCAGATTATTTTCGGATCGAAATGAAAGAAGAGAAATTACAATGAAATACTCATGAAAATTACCAGAAACAGAGAAATACAACAATACTTGATTTCTATTAATGAAAGAATTGTAAAGAGACTGTAAAAATATAGAGTGCAAGACTCACTAGAATGGTGGCATATTTATCTATGAGAAGAGATGTGATGACTGTGCTCATTCACAAGAAGATGGTTACAATGAGGCTCTGAAATGCTTTTTATGATAAACATGAATTACAAAACCATAGACATTCAAAAACCTAACCTTGGGAAATGAAACTCCAAAAGTAATGTGGGCCCCGTTTGGGTAAGTTAGTACATTAACTTCCCGAGGTCATAAATTTTGCATACGATCTCCGTTTTAGGCACGTGATAGCCCATTGGAAAGGTCTTTTCGAGAACTACGTATTATGCCCTCAAACTTTGAATATGTATACAATTTGACTGTGGCATGCCAGAAAACATTGTTTAGGGCCCCAAAATGGCCCTGGAAGTATAGAAATATGCATTGACATGAAAAATTTCAAAATAAGCCAATTGGATTAGGTGGATTGGCACCAGTCTCCACCTGGAAGATGTGTAGGGCTTCAGATATCCCCAGAAGTGTAGAACCGACAATTACAAATACGCACAAAAGAACGCGTGGAACTAAAAAATTCAAAAGGATCCAGCTGGAATAGGTGGTTGACCACCAATATCCACTTGGATATGTCCTCCCCCCTTAGGAAGCAATGATATCCATTGCGTTGAGTACCCAAGGAAGAGGTGGAATATTTTTATGAATCTGAATCTTGGTGTGTTGCGTGCCTTATTGGAGAAGTTGTGCTGCTTGGTCTATAGAAGACTGTCATAAACCTATTGTTGGCGGGGTTGAATCTGTTCCACCAACCTGTTGTCTCTGGATTTGATGGGGAATTTTGTAGTTACCATTGTAAGTGAAGAAAAAATATCTTATTTCTCTTCGAAAATCTATTATTAGTGGATAGGAGGTGTTTATGTTGCAGTGGTTGTAGTGGTCTTCTGTGCATCCTTTGAACAAATTGTGAAGAGGATGAATTTCATAGTATGAGAGATTACTTTGCAACATTGTTTTGGTGGAGCAGTAGTCAGAACTACCTCTGGTATCCTATAGAGATGACCTCCCAGAGTAATAATGACACTACGGGGTCTAAACTCATAGAAAACATGACGTTTCCATTTATATGGTTGGACCAAAATAACATCACAGACATCAAGAGGGGAAATATCACAAACTACCTCATCCTTGAAGGGTTGGATGCCATAGAACATGAATCACTACTGGCTGACACGAGGATCTCATCCCCGGTGAAGCCACCTGACGTTGTATGGATGTGGGTGTGGTGTTGTCGACAACCCTAACTATTTGATGACCTTAGCTAATATGAGTTTCTTCTAGATATCGTTATCAACAATGAAATGAAATGGGGTCCCCTTCACCCACATCTGTTAATGGAAGAGGTGCTCCCCCTCTTTACGATCTAATGGTTCTTCTGGTTGAATTGTTGTGGTCATGACAGTAGAAATGGGGTCTGTGTCGATGATCTATCTGGTTTCAATATTTTCTGGATCGGATTTGGAATTAGGGTTTGGCTCCATGTATTTGACCTCAAACACCAATGAATATTTCTAGAGAAATTCATCAGTGTTGTGCCAGGGGATTTTGTGGAATTCAAACCACTTCCCAGTGTCATTATTCATCTTTCCTTTACCATTCTTGTCTCGTGTCTTGGATTGGTTGTCTAGAGGATGTTGGTTAGGGTCGTCTTTACCATGCTTTGGTTGTTGTATATTTGTAGATCGTAATTCCCATTTGTTATGGTGCCTAAATTTCTACTCGATTTTGACAAAATATCGATAAGTAGCTCCCAATGATGAGATGTTTAGAAAATCCATTTCAGTTTTGATGTACCTATGTAGAGCCCGACGATATTTTAGAACCATATGTCACTCAGAGTCTTTGATACACAGCTTGGTGTGTAAGGTATGGAAAATATTTGTGAACTCTGGCATTATTTGGTTCTTCTCTTGCCGCAATGTGGTCCATCTCATGTACTCATATTCATAGTTATCAAATGGATAGTATTGTTCCTTGACCGCATCTGCAAAAATATCCCAAGTGGGCTTGATCCCATTTATTCTAGATTCCTCTGTGGAAATTTTCTCCTAGTAATTTTCCCACCAATGTTTGACATGGGGAAGATCCTTAAGGAGTGCGAAGGTGATTTTTTCCTTGTCGAAAAAAATTTGGTCAGAGAAATAACCTTATAATAGATTTAACCATTTTTCTATGGCATCCACATCTATCCGACCTTCAAATATGGGAATATCAAAATTAACTTGTACCTTGAAGGGGGAGGTTCCTCCAAAATGGTAGCTTGATGAAGATGTGCTTGTTGCTATCAGTAGGCATTGAACGATGTGTGAACAATTCTCCATAATTTTATCCCTTTGTCACGTGAGAGCTTGCTCGAGAAATAGGTTAATAGAATCTTCTGCTCCATCACTTTTATTTTCTGTCGCTATTTATGGTTTCTTGGGTGTGCGAGAGTGATTTTCCTCAAGAGAGACAAGATCGAGACCCAACTGGTTATACTCAGACCTCGTCAGGGACATGCAATGAAAAACTATGAAGATAATCTTTCTATGATACCACTGATACAGATTATTTTTGGAACGAAATGAAAGTAGAGAAATTAATGAAATACAACAAGAGAGAAATACAACAATACTTGATTTCTATTAATGAAATAATTGTAAAGAGACTGTAAAAATACAGAGTACAAGACTCGCTAGAATGGTGGAAACTTTATCTCTAAGAAGAGATGTGACGACTGTGCCCATTCACAAGAATATGATGAAAATGAGGCTCTGAAATACTTGTTATGATAACATGAATACCAAAATCCTATACATCCAAAATCCTAATCCTAGGAGATGAAACACCAAAAGTCATGTGGGCCTTATTTGGGTAAGTTAGTACATTAACTTCCCGGGGGCGTAACTTTTGCATACGATATCCATTTTAGACATGTGACAGCTTGTTGGAAAGGTCTTTTCAAGAACTACACATTATGTCATCAAAATCTAACTTCATCTACAGTTTGACTATGGTACGCCAAAAAAAACCTGTCTAGGGCCCCAAAATGATCTTGAAAGTACAAAAAGATGCGTTGACATGAAAACTTCCAAAATAAGACAGTCGGATTGGGAGGGTGGCCACTAGTCTCCACATAGAAGATGTGTAGGTATTCATACAACCCCAGATGTGTAGAACCCACAATTACAAAGAAGTACAAAAGAACGTATTGAACTAAAAACTGACAAGAGGAGCCAATTGGAATAGGTGGGTGGCCACCAATATCCACCTAGATCAAGCGCGTAGTATCTCAAGTCCATATCCTATTATAAATTATAATAGAAGGACGGGGCTAGATGAGCTACATGGAGAAATGAATAAGATCAAGCCTCCTACCTTTGACGGTGAGCACAATAAGGATGAATATGTAGAGACCTAGTTGATTGGTATGAGTAAGTACTTCTAGCTGCATAATTATTCTGTGCATGAAGAAGAGAGAATTCCATCTATCAACTAAAAGGAAAAGTATCAATGTGGTGGGATTAATTTGTGCAAGTGAAATGCATTGATGAAAAAAAGGTTACTTTAAGGGAATTCAAGAGGTATTTTCAAAATAAATAATTAACCAAGAGATATTATGACAAGAAAATGAAGGATTTATTTGAACTCAAGTTTGGGAGTATGAAAATAGATGAATATGAAAGAATATTCTTAGAGTTGTTAAAATATGTCGAACTCATCAAGGATGAGAAAGTTAAAATTCAGAGGTACCTGAGTGGGTTTCCCAAATTTATCAATGAAAAGATACAATATGATGACCCCAAGACAATGGAGTAAACCATAAGGCACGCTAAATGTATTTATGATCAACAAAGGGTAAGACCGACTTTCCAAAAGGCTTGAGAAGACAAGATGAAAAGCAAGGTGAAACAGAGGAAGAAAGGGAATAAGCCACCATTTTTCATAAATACTGTGCAAGGACAACCAACTCTTAATGAGCCCAGAATGACAGAGACAATGGGGAGAAAACCAAGGAAACAACCTATTCAATTTTTGGGTTGTGGCATAGATCATATGCGTAGAGATTGCCCTCAAAGAGGTGAAAAAGCATGGATTGCGCACAATGTACAACAAGCTGCAAAAGTTGAATACTTGGGTAGAAATGTACTAAGGATTTACACAGCCCTGGATAACAATCAAGATGAGTTTTAGTCTCACATGATTGAAGTGGAAGGTAAGATTAATGACCAACACATTGCTATTTTAATTTATTCAAGATCTATTAATATGTATCTAGATCTTAAGATGGTAGAAAGATTCCAATTGCCAAGAAGCAAGCTTGGAAAACCTTGGTTGGTGCAGTTAGCTATAGGACAAAAAAGGAAAATTAATGAGATGGTTAAGGCATGTTCAATGGAAACGATTGTATTGCGCACAAAAGATGATTTCAATATCATACCTTTGGGTTCTTATGATTTCCCCACTGGTATGGATTGGTTGGGCTAGCATCATGATTTTATATAATATTACAATAAGCAATTTACTTGCTTATATGAGGAAGGAAACTTAAGAGTAGTTCAAGGCATTCCAAGAGCTGTAACTATCAGAGAATTTTCAACCTTACAATTGAAGAAAAGCTAAAAAAAATGATGTCAAGTATTTGCAGTGCACATGGAGGAGGAACCTAAGGATAAAGTACCAAATGTTGAAGACTACGCAGTACTGAAAGAATTTGAAGATGTATTTAAAGAGATACTAGGGTTGACACCAAAAATAGATATTGATTTCTCTATAAATTTGATGCCTGGAGAAACACCCACATCCAATACTCCTTATAGGATAAGTATGCTAGAGATAAAGAAATTGCAGATGAAACTTGAAGAGATTATGAAGAAGGGGTATATATTCCCAAGTGTGTCACCTTGGGGTGCCCCAGTATTGCTTGTGAATAAGAAGGATGGTACATTGAGACTTTGTATTGACTTCAGGCAGTTGAACAAAGTAACAATAAAGAACAAGTATATTTTTCCAAGGATAGATGACCTCTTTGATCGGCTGAGGGGCACACATATATTTTCAAACATTCATCTTAGATATGGATATCACCAAGTGAGAATTAAAGAAGAAGACATCAGAAAGACTTCCTTTAGAATGAGGTATGAACACTATGAATTCACAATGGTTTCATTCGGATTGTCAAATGCACCAAGTGTCTTCATGTGTTTTATGAATGGAGTTTTTCAAAAATTACTTAGGTAAGTTTGTCATTGTATTTATGGATGTGATACTTATTTACTCAATTTTTTAAGAAGATCACAAGAAACACTTGAGGATGGGTCTACAATTTTTGAGAGAACATCAGTTGTAAGCAAAGTTTAGCAAGTGCTCATTTTACCAGTGACAGATTCATCATTTGGGTCATATCATTTCCAAGGAAGGAATAGCTTTGGATCCAGAAAAGATAAAATCCATTGAGGAATGGACAATACCAAGAAATGTCACAGAGGTGAGGTCCTTCATGGTACTTGCAGGTTATTACAGAAGGTTTCTTGAAGGATTCTCAAATATTGTGTATCCAATCAAATCCTTGTAAAACAAAGGTGTGTGATTTGAATGGACTCTGGATTGTGCAAGGATTTTTAAACACTTGAAGAGTTTGTTGACAAGTACACCAATTTTGAGAATTGTTGATTCAGATGAAGAATTCGTTGTGTGCACGGATGCATGAAAGGAATGGATCAATGGAATCCTTAGTCAGAATGAGCATTTGATGTGCTACGAATCAAGAAAGTTTAAAGAGCATGAAAGGTTTTATACTACTCACGACTTAGAATTGGACAACATAATGCATACCTTGAAGATGTGGCATAACTATCTCATGGGTAAAATATTTGAGCTGAGAACAGACCATAGTGGTCTGAAGTATCTATTTGGACAACCAAGCTTAAATGCCAGAAAAAGTAGGTGGTTAGAATTCCTCAATGAGTATGACTTTGACATAAATCATATCATAGGAAAAGAGAAAAATTTAGTTGATGCACTCGGTAGGAGGGTTCATGAAATGAATGCTACAACCATTAGCATGTACAAATCGAATTTATGTGAAATTTTTTTAGAGGTTTCCAAATTAGATCAACACTATGTGGACATAAAGGAAAATTTACAGCAAGGTATGTCATAGCGGAAATTGGAAGTTTATGAGCTAAGAGAGGATGGAATCCTCATGTATAGGCACATACTTTATGTGAAAAATGTTCAGGAATTGAAAGATTTGTTATTGTCATATATGCGTTCCTTATGCATGATGCCTAGGTTACCAGAAGACAATTGTAGTGGTCAAAAAGAAATATTATTGGCTAGGAATGAAAAAGGAGGTTGCCAATTTTATTGCCAGATGCCTTGAATGTCAAAAGGTCAAGACTGAGAACAAACATCCTACTGGTTTTATACAACCTTTTCCCATTCCTGAGTGGAAGTGGGAAATTGTAACCATGGATTTCATCACTAATATACCTAGGACTGCTAAGAAACATAATTCTATTATGGTAGTGGTGGAAGATCTTACTAAAGCTGCCCATTTTATTCCAGTGAAGTCCTTGCATAAGGAAGCCAACATTGTTGAAATATACATGTGAGAAATTGCTAAGTTGCATGGTGTACCTAAGACAATTATGTCTAATAGAGATTGGAATTTCACATTGAACATTTTTTTTGTTGACTAGGGAAATCAACAACTGTTGGGCATGTACTCGCGTGACATGTGGTCTTGTTTTCCGAATGCTACCACTATAACCCCAGGCATGCCAACGCATCCCCTCATGCGAAAAACAAGGTAAATTGAGGGTTTTGAACTGGTGCCTTTACATAACTGTGTGCCTTTACATTACACTCCATCATTGACTATTCTACACCTAGGGGGTTGTTCACATCGAACGTTTGGAAAGGAAAATTCAAAGGATTTGGGAAAAATATGAACTTTATCACAACATATCACTCTAAGACAAATGGAAAAACAAAGAGGGCAAATCAGGTGATTGAAGATATTCTTAGGATGTATGTGATGGACAAACCATCAAAAAGGGAAGAATACCTTCACTTGGTAGAGTTTACTTACAAAAATGGGTATCAAGCATCTTTAAAGATGATTCCATTTGAAGAGCTATATGGTAGAAAGCAGAACACACCAATGAGTTGGGACAAACCAACAGACTGCATAGTGGTTGGAACAGGTCTACTTAGGGAAATGGAAGATAATATGGTAAAGATAAGGAAGAATTTAAAGGCTTCCCAAGACAAGAAGAAAAGATGCGCAGATAAAGGAAGAACCCACAAACAATTTAAAGTGGGTGACCATGTGTTCTTGCAAGTAAAATAAAAATGTAGTTCCCTGAAGTTGGAAATTGTTATAAGATGACTGCACGGTACTTTGGGCCATTTGAAATCCTAGAGAGGATTGGTCATGTTTCATATATGCTTGCATTGACTACATCCTTGTATATTCATAATATTTTCCATGTATCATTTCTTAAAAATTACGTACCTGATGCTAATCATATTATTGATTGTAATGTGATTTAGGTAGATCCAAAAGGTGATTTTTGAGTGCAGCCATTTTTCATATTGGATCAAAAAATCATACATCTCTAGAATCAAGCCATGGAGCTAGTAAAGGTCCAATGGACTTGGTATGGTCCTGAGGATGCAACTTTGGAGAGTGAGGATGCTATGTGGGTAGAGTATCCACATATTTTTTAATACTTTTGAAATTTTGTATGTACATGTGTATATAATTCACTGAGGATAGTCCATAAATAAGGGGGAGGGTAA
>JASDQU011025758.1:13046-25201 GCA_032191745.1 Picea mariana
CTGTGAACATTGCTATCTGAATCAAGTGCTATTTCTGTTCAAGTGCTATTTCTGTTGCTATTTCGTATATCATTTCTGTGTATTGTGAAGATTATGCTGGATATTTCACTGTTATTCTGTTATTTCTAGCATTTCGTTTATGTTCTGCATATTTTATATATCTGGTATCTTGCAATCTCAGCCTCTTTTTGGGCATTTTTGGGATTAGGGATTATGTAATGGGTATGGGGATGTCATCCCATGGGTTTACCCATGTTTAGGCCCTTTCTGTAATGTATAAATAGAAATCTAGGTGATGTAAGTAAGGGGTGTGTGTGATGCTAAGTTAAAAAGGGCAAGTGAAGGCCAATGTGCTAAGTGCAAGTGATAGTTGTACATGCTTTATGCATACTGTGTGAGACTTGCAAGGCTAAGTGCAAGTGACTGTAAGAGATTGTGTAAAGGCTTTGTGTTGTAACCTAGCTCGGGGAAGGAGGATCTGGCGAGGTGCATGTAGAACTCGTTTCTTGTGTGGAGTAGGACCTTATGGCTTTGTGCATGTAGATGATTGACAAAAGATAATAAAGAAGACGAAGAGTTGGTGGGCGTAGCCCCAGGATGGGGGTGAACCACATATATCCTGTGTTATGGTTGCTTTATGGTTCATATGATTAATTCTTAGTACAATGATGTATGCTTAGATGAATATGATAGATTAGTGCCTAATGATGTGAATGAGATGCTAGATCTGATCTATGTTGATGTTCTTGGTGCTTGAATGTGTTGAATCTTGTTGAACACTGCACTGTGTTGTAATTAGGGTTTATCTACACTGTAGACAAAGGTTAAGTACTAATGAATGACAACTGCTAAGTGCTTTGTTAGAGTATTGTAATCTAAAATTTGTGTCCTAGCTAAGGTTGCAGGCATTGGAGTCCTGCAACCACCCCTACCTCTACCTTGGGTGAGACTTCATTTGCTTCGCAGGTGCTGCCGAAAGGGCCAGTAGTTAGGGTTTTGTTGGTGCGTTGTTGAAGCATTGAACCCTGGGTCTGCCCCTGTGCTAATAAATGGTTCTGTTGCTGGGACCTAAAATTGTGATTGTTGGGAACTAGGGAAAAGAAATAAATCTCTGTACGTAGATCTATTTCTTTAGTGTGCAATATTCTACTTGACTTACGAAGTTCTATGCTAAGAAAGGAAGCAGATCTAAAGAAAAGTGGTAAGATCTGAAAGATTTTTTCTCTCATAGAGGTAAGATCAGTGATTTTTTTTATTAAAGAGGTAAGATCTGAAATATTTGTGCTTTGATAAAGGTAAGATAAGTGGAAATTTTTGTTTCGAAAGTATGGATCTAGGTATGTTTGATAAATTTGGTCCTAGTCTAAAAACTAGGTTACAACTAGAAGAAAGAATGATTGATATGAATAGATCTGATAGAAATAATGAAATATATGTTATTCCTATGCATAGAAAGAATGTTTGGACTAAAAAATGGATGCAAGATCCTAGGAAGAATTTTCTGCAAGTTAGCTACCATGATCCTAGTGTGTAGTACAAGAAAGGATGGGGATCATTTAAGAGGAAGAGAGGATTAACCCTTTGTTACAGCTGTAGAAGGCCTATCCATCTTGCTAAGGATTGCCTTGATAGAAGACCTAATTGTATTTGTTGTAAGTATATGGACCATGATGTTCTGGATTGCCCTAGAATGATTGCTAAGGTTGAAAGAATGAATATGAGACAAGAAAACCCTAAGAAAGGCCAAGAAACTAAGACCATGGTAGAACCCCAGAAAGAATCAGAGATTGTGTTACTACAAATGAAAGAAACCTTGAATGACCACAGAGATATCAACTTATCAAAGATTTTCAAAGAGAAAGAGTGCATAGAAACAAGAATAGGAGACTTCGACATGGACTGTGTTCTGGATGAGGAAACACAAGTGAATATTATGATAGAAAGAACTTGGGAAATTTTAGGAAAACCTGCTATGATTCCTTCATTGGGAGGAATAGGATTATTTATAGGAAAGTTGATAACCCTATGTACAAGAATAACCCAGACATCTATGAGTGCTCATGACACTTCGTCAGAAGAAGAATTTGAGGTTGTTAAATTTATCGAGAACAACACCCCATTTCCTATGTTACTAGGAAAAACCTGGATTGAGAAAGATCAGATTCGAAGAAAACAAGAAGAGGAAGCTCTATAAAAAAAAATTCAAGAATTAAGAGACTTCATGGCTAAGATAATAGCACACTTGATGGAAGAACAAGAAAACCAATCGAAGCTACTGAGGACCAGAAATCTAGATGTCGAAGTTGAAAGAAAACAAGAAGATTTGAAACACCTGTCTGTATAAGAGAGTAGAGAACCTACCCCAAACATAGAAGAAGTATTGGCATTGAAACCTATGAAAGACCATCAACAACGCGAAGTTACTTTTCTAAGAGGAGATAAGAATTATAATGGGAAGAGGAACCCAGTAACGTAGATCACAGGGAAGAAGGCTAGAAAGCTTAGCAAGAAGCAAGAAAAGTTGGAGAAATTACAGGAAGTTCTAGAGAAGACTTCGTCGAAGGAAGGTCTCTAGAATTTGAACTTCGTCGGAATATCAAAGCAACTTGGATTGGCACTTTTACATGACAAAGCGATATGACCGTTGGAGGAATTATAACTGTTACATTGATGTTCCCGAACGGTTAGAACATCAGTTATGATAAAAAATCTTGCCATCGGACCATTAGGACCATGCTGTAACGAACATAACTGCATTGATGAAGGCTTCTTGTCCATTGAAAGGATCTTTTACATCGATGTCTAATTATCCCATCGACTGTTGAACCGAGAACACTTTCACAAATTGTATATGATCCAACAAGAGAACTCATTGTTACTGTGTTGTTCTTATTGAGACCTTGCCATCCATTCTATTGCATTGAAATTTTTTTCATCAACTTGAGATATCCGATCTCGATCGTGCATGTCGGACGAGATCAGTGTTGTGGAAAAGTTAGTAGAGGAAAATTTAATCGATCTAATGGCAGAGAGAGTGATGTCTAGAGGAGTTCAAGCTTCATCAACGCAGGGAGTGCAAGCCTCCCCTTTGACTACTCACGGATCTGAACCATCCTGAGTTGCAGATGAGAAAATATCCAAGCATCAAGATGACTTGGAAAATGCAAAGTTAATCTCTTCCATCCTGCCTGACTACATCCCGCCTCTAGCCATTGTGGTGAATTGTGACAGTGTCCCTAGGGACTTCGACTACAACTTGGTTACTATATACCTCTCGAAGGGGATACACACAGGCAAGCCTCATCTGGATAAGATAACGACACTAAATATCAACGAATTTAACCTAGGGGATCACAAGAAATTTAGCATGCTCGCTCCTCACAGATATTTGACTAGGACGTAGGGAAAGAAGTCGAGGATAATTCCCCAACCATGGACTATGGACCTCGCGCAGTCCACCATCCTGAACATGATGAAAATACCCCATTTTGGAAGGTCCTAGGAGGTTAATGCATGCATTAAGCTCCTGCTTTCGAGCTTCCATGGAGGTTATTTTTTTCTAGACAGATGCATCACTGTCGATCCGACGTTGATCCATCGGATCATCGGATTGAGCATGCAGGGACCAGACCCACAAGACTTTTACCCAGGGAAGGCTTCTACTGTGCCCTAGCACAAAAGATTAAGGATACATACGACGATGTGGAAAAGGGGAAGTAAGGCTACAAGGTAGCCTCCATCCAGAATGGCACAGTGCACCTTGCTTGCCAGTTGATTGCTAGTAAGCTAGTCAGGAAGAAAATACCCATGCAGGTCACAGGGTTTGTTGTTGACCTCACATAAAAATGCATGGAGCAGCTACAGATGAATTGGGAAAAATACTTAGTGAACCAGTTAGACAAATACTGTCGCGAAGCTCAGGATCATGGATATGAGTTCCATTTTAGTTGGTTGTTGATCCTCATCACATTCATAGCTTAGGAGATGTGGGAAGGTGCGACCTTCTCTGAACTAGAACCATCTAAACCCTTAGCCATGAAGTTCACTTCAATATGGTATTCAAGCGATATGGGAAAACAATGACCATCAAATGCGGTGTTCCATGCCTACCACTTGCGGTTAAAGAGGGATATTGAGGTTGTCCCTCATATAACGTTGAACACCCTACACAGGTTCAGACCATTTGAGAAGTTCCATGCAGACAGACATTTTATCTACATCACTGCATGCAGGGACGAACACAAAGAAGTACTACAGAGTTATTACAAACTCACGGAGGAGGACCTAGAAGAAATAACTAAGGAGTGGCCTGCATAGCTCCTTATCCCTGTTGACCCCGCAGAACTATCCGATCCTGAACTAATCGGAAGCCTGGTGATCACTCGTGAAGGGAATGATACACCTAGAACTAGCAAAAGGAAGAAGACAAAAGAAGTCCAACAACTGAGCAGTGCATCAGAAGAAACTACTTTAGAATCACCTAGAGGAGGAGGTGATGAAGAAGTAGATAAAGAAGAGTACAATGGAAAATAAGATCAATATAAGCAAGGAAAAGTAACACTACCATAGAATCCCCCTAATGACGTAGAGCCATCTCACAAAAGAAAGGTTTATCCCATGAAACCCATATCACAGAAGAAGTCAAAAGCTAGTAAGACTAAGCTGCAGACTGTGCTTATGCTTGATGACTTCGATTTCATCATCACAGCTGTATCGGATGCCTCAGAAGATATTTTGCAGAGAAATGAAGCTAAGAAAGAGACCATGTATGAAAAAATTGAAGCATAGCTGAGAGGGGTACAACAAGCCCTTCACTCCAGCCACCCAGTGTCCACTATGCCCCCTCCATCAGAAGAAATAGAGTTGGGAGATGAACCTACCCAACTCTGCAGACTAGCCGATGCGACTGAATATCACCTTCGTCACGCACAAGAAGAAACAGAACATGACACAATGGCCCTGAAGAAAGCACAAGAGAAAGTAATAGAGAAATGTAGGGTTGCGCAGTAGGAGAAGGCTGCCCTCCAAGCAAAGTTTGAAGAGGAAAAAGCGCAGATCCATCATGAGAAAGAACAACTACTCGCAAAGAAGGTTGGAGTAAAAGAAGTATTCAAGAGAGCACTTCTCTCTTTGACGAGATTAGAGCAAAAAGAGGAAGACCCAGTGGAGGATCAAGTAGCATAGCTTGCTGAAGCCATCCAACAGCTTCAATAGAGAATAACATATCTATAGCTACAAACAACCCTAAGTACTCCGTAGGATGTTTGAGACCAAAGAGAATCCACTGCCCGAAGCATAATTGAGAGAATCAGAGCCTTAGCTTTGGAATGTAAAAAAATTGGTAGTAGAAGTGCGCAGACTTATGAGCGACTTACCGAGGACCCTGAACTGAAGACACTGGAGTCACAGCTCCAGGAGGCAAAGCAACAAGAAATGATAGTACAGGCATAGTTGAAGCTCCTGTCAGCAGTTGAAACAATGAAAATATTTCAGGAACAACGAACTGTTCAAAAACACATCCATGCCATACAAAGAAAAGTCATGGAAGTGACTCAGAGGCTCCAACCAGTCCAGGATGCAGCTTGCCAACTGTTCGAAGAGATTGAAGGCTGAGGAGCAGAGATGGAACAAGTAGTCACTTAATTCAAACAATTCTTAGAGGGACCTATGAACGAGGCAGTTCTTTAGGATTTCGCCAAGCAGGAGGCCCTGGTGTAGAAGCAGGTCGAAGCAGCTCAAGCCAGGCTTGAGGCTTTTGAGGCAGAGCTACCCAGATCAAAGTGATTCAGGACGAGTCACAAGCGAGTGTTGGGGTCCTGTTGGCCCTTGACCAAATTTTGGAGATCCTTGGTAAGGTTTAACCTATTTTGGGACTTCCAAAGGCTGTTGAAGGCAGAGTGCAAGTTGAAGCAGAGATTGTGGTATCTTGGCTCCTTTTTGGGCATTTTTGGGATTAGGGCTTATGTTACAGGTATGGGAATGTCGGCCCATGGGTTTACCCATGTTTAGGGCCTCTTTGTAATGTATAAATATAAACAATAGGCGATGTAAGTAAGGGGTGTATGTGATGTTATGTGCAAAAGGGAAAGTGAAGGCCAATGTGCTAAGTGCAAGTGATAGTTGTACATGCTTTGTGCATACTGTGTGAGACTTGCAAGGCTAAGTGCAAGTGACTGTAAGAGATTGTGTAAAGGCTTTGTGCTGTAACCTATCTTGGGGAAGGAGGATTTGGCGAGGTGCACACATATATCCTATCCTATGCGGAGTAGAACCTTATGGATCTGTTCATGTAGATGAATAACAGAAGATAATAAAGAGTTGGTGGACGTAGCCTGAGGCTGGGGGTGAACCACGTATATCCTATGTTATGGTTTCTTTGTGCATTATGGTTTCTTTATGGTTCATATGATTAATTCTTAGTATAATGATGTATGCTTAGATGAATATGATAGCTTAGTTCCTAATGATGTGAATGAGATGCTATATCCGATCTATGTTGATGTGCTTGGTTCTTGAGTGTGTTGAATCTTGTTGAATACTGTGCTATGCTGTAATTAGGGTTTATCTGCACTGTAGACAAAGGTTAAGTACTAATGAATGACAATTGTTAAGTGATTTGTTAGAGTATTGTAATCACAGATCTATGTCCTAGATAAGGTTGCAGACACTGAAGTCCTGCAACCACCCCTGCCTCTACCTCGGGTGAGACTTCATATGCTTCATAGGTGTTTCCAAAAGGGATGATAGTTAGGGTTTTGTTGGTGCATTGAACCCTGTGTCTGCCCCTGTGCCAACAAGAGTGTAGATAATGTCATGTTGAGCTTTGATTCTTTTATTTATCTCTCACACCTTATATATTCTTGGTAAGTAGGATAGTATTGATGGGGAATCCTAGCCATAGACAACCTCAAAGGAAGTCTTACAAGTGTCACCATGATAAGTTTTATTATACCACCCTTTATCTAGAGGTAACCATTGGATCCATTGGGATTGTCTCTATAAAGTGAAGAACCAAAAACACTCTTTTGAGAACTTGTTGACAAATTTACTCTAAGTATCAATTTGTGGGTGATATGCAATGCTAAGATTTAATTGAGTGCCCTAGAGTCAAAACACTTCTTATCGGAAATTGCTAGTTAAGATGAGGTCATGATATGCAACAATTTCGTGTGGCATACAATGGAGTTTAAATATATTATCCATGAATAATTGAGAAATCATAGTGGCCTTGAAGGGGTTTTATAGAGAACAAAAGAAAAAATATTTTGAAAGGTGATCAACCACAACCATGATTACAAATTTATTGTTAGAATTTGGTAACCTATGTGTTTTTCCTAATTTTCCACTTGGGTGAGAAAAAAAGGCAATTAAGTGTTAACCTAGGATTAAATAGAACCACAAAGAATTGTTAGTGTTAGTGGAACACCATAAAACAAGAAATAAAAATATAACATGCAAGAAAAAAAATAAAACAAGGTGAGATATGTTATACCAATGGGAAATCTTTGAGTACAGCACTGCATAGTAGTTGGTGAACAAATGATCTACCTTCTTACTCTTTGGGATGTGTTATTTTTTCCCTTCTAGAACCTCTTTCTCTCTCAAAAAAAAATGAAATGTTGCGAAGATGTGTACAATTATCCCAATCAGTGAGAGTTTCAATACACCAAGAGATAATGGATATGAAATTATGGATGAGCTTCGTATAAATGAGGATTATATAGACTCATACATCCAACGTAAAATTACTTTGTTTTTCTTCTCTTTGTGCATGATGGCCTCTTTTTACAGGCCTTCAACAATTTTGATAAACAATGGTTTCAATGGAAAAGGGGAGGCCACTTATTGTACCATATTTAAATTCTCATGGGCTCGAGGCCTCTTGGTCCTTCAGATATAAATTATGTTTGATGGGATTTTTGGTCATCAATGTGCCAAAATTTGGTGAAATTTCACTTCTAGTCAATCCATGCGAATTTTTAAGGAACAATCATGCGAGCATGCACATATCGTATGAAATCCAATTTGTTTAGTCATGTAGTTGATAAACAAATCCACTTTTCAAAGTTTTTTTGTCTTGATAAAGATGGTGTATTAATGCCATGAACATACACCTTAGTGATTGAACTAATGACTCTTCTAGTGATCATCTGTTTAGCTCTATGAGTGAGTTTTTCATCATAACAGAAGCCCCTTGATGTATGGCATTAGGAGAATATGTATAGCCAAAATACATCATTATTTATTTTTCTTTGTACATTGATATTGTGTTGTAGAGAAACAAAGTAGGTTCAAAGGGACTAGGACTACAAATAGAGGAAGAAGGAGTGGTCCACTTGCAAACATATGCCACTACTAAAAAAAATTAACTTATTTTATAGAAACAAGGTGGGCATGCCCCATGCTCATTCCATACAAATAAATGAGTACAACAATGGAAAAGGGGTCGAGGCCTCTTGTTTGATCATCAAGGGTATGAATACCATGATGACCCTATAACTAGAAAATCAATGAAGTAGATATCTGCAGTTCCCTCAAGGACATCGGTAAAAAAAAATGATGATTCTGAAGGAAAACGTTCCTTGGAGCTTGAACTGAACACTTGCGGTGTTTGTTCATTACTTGAAGGAATTGATGGCTTGTCAAGCCCAAGGGTCTTCGACTAGAACTGTAAACTACAATTGTTGCAAAGTAAGACCCACCCTAACATGGATATGTGTTGATGTCAAACATCAGAGGGGCCAATGTAATCAAAGAGAAATGATGACTCTCTCTCTATCCCATCCAGATCTCACCATTTGTATGATAATGGGAACCAAGATAATGCAACATTCTTAGAAACTAGTGTTGAGGTAAACATGAATGGAGCTATGACCGCAAAGAGAAAAGTGCCCCTTGAAAGAAACTGATCAATATGGTACCCGGTACTGACATGTAAGAGTGATGTGTGGATGATAAATATGGATGAGGTCAATGGTAAATCGAAATCAATACTTCCCTTGGCTGGAGGATAAGTTACAGATGATAATGGTAGAAATCAAATATTCAACTAGACAAAATTGGTATGATGTCAAGGGGGTAGTTATATACTGGCAAGGTATTTTTCAAATTGTAATTGAGGGCAACGAGGATATAAAGAGTTGGCAGTTATGAGTGAAAACTCATGGATCATAAAAAATGATATTGGGATACTCGAGGTAAAAAATATTCCACCATCAAATCTGATGGCCTAAATATACTTTCTTGTGTTTAAATCAAAAGGTACTTTGTACAATTACCAAATGAATAGAGAATAATTAGGTTTAAATGTGTAAGCACAATTATACATGCCTCATTGATCGAAAGGCCCGACCTAGGGAGGCGACCTCAGACACTTTGTGAGAAGAGATGAAGGGTTGGGCCCCATCGGTGTGTCTCTGTGTATGTGGATGAATGGTGTATTGGACTGTATATTTTCGATTGATCTTGGAGGAGATGATCGACCAATGAAAATGTGAAGGTGTGTTCAATAGAATCAATCAAAAACTTGTGAGTATCTGAGAGTCCATGGGTGATTGAGATAGCAATAGGATGAGAAGTATGAGGTTGATTCTCAGAAGTGTCAACGACTTGGAATCCCATGCTAGGGGATGATATGGCATGAGTGCCATTCTTACAAGGGAGCTAAAATTTGAGATAACCCATGTGGGTAAGAAACTACCATGAAATAATAATATGATGCAAATGGAACATGGTGAAGTTTTTGTGATACTATGGATTATGATATTGAAGGCATATATAGAGTAATGACACTGGTAAATGAAACTATTTATAGAGGGAGTGAATACATGCTAGTTTTGAAATTTATATACCAGAAGGGGTCATGGGATGGCCTAGACTGAAATTGATGTGAACCTTTCGACAAGTACGTTATGTTGAACTTATTATTATACTGATAAGGGGGGGGGGGTGTTAATCAGTATAAGGTAAAATTTAATTTATTTAACCATTCATGAATCATTCATTAATTGAGAAACAATAATCGCATATAAACTAAAATCACAATGCACATAGTTTAACATGGAAACCCAATCGAGAGAAAAAAATAAAACTTATCTTTATGTAGGAACCAACCTACTGCTACAAATATTGTAGGAACCAAATTAATAGAGACACTAATCTCCTTAACTAAGCACCAACTTAGAAAAATGTAGTAACCAACCTACTCGAGACACCAATCTCCTCAACTAAGCACCAACTTAGCAACTCCTGTAGGAACTAACCTACTATTACAATATTTGCAAGCACTAACTTGTTGGAGGTAGCAATCCCCTCACATAAGAACCAACTAAAAAAGATATGTGTAGATACTAATATAATATCCTCATGCACATAGTACATATGACTTCACCTACATGCTTCATTCCATAGAAAATACTTCAAACTTTAGTCACATGTAGCCTTCATGCCCAACGCGCATGATAGCATCATTCCTAGAATATAATCCCCAAAGAAAAAATAAAAACCTAATAATAGCTTACATTGCAACATCACAACCACAAAAAAATGCACACAACAACATCACATAAATTAATTCCTTCATAACACACCTTGAGAATAAGAAAGACCCAAAGAAAGTCCCTTAGACTTCTCTTGCACACCTTTAGATCCCAAAACGACACCCCAACACATTTAACACACCTTAGATCACTTATACACACCTCATACTTGATGTATTACTTGGTTTCACTACAAATTCACAATTCTGTCCTGTATTTAGAGTAATTATGTCCCCACTTTCAGGGCCGGCCTGTAAAGACTAGTTGAGTCGACCTCAATTTTTTGGTTGGGTTGTTGGATGGAAAAATTCATATCTCCTCATTCCTATGGAGTTAGAAGGAATTCCATATACCATTGGAAAGGTATCAGAATATTATTTCCAACCTTGTAACTTATGCTCCCATTTTAGATAGGTATGTGGGGAAAACGTTCCTTCAAAGATAGGGTATCCAAACTGACCATAAAAAATCCAAAAGTAATACTTTCAACAATCTCCATCTTGAAATATTTATCTTGGACATATGTAAGATTGTAGTATTTATATTAGACATATGTAAGCTCCCCTTGTCTTTGAAAACGATGAAAAAAATATTTCCAACAATCTCCCCCTTTGTCTTTGATGTTTAAACCCTTAGTCAATTATGTAATACTTCCCCTGTCTGTAATTCTTCCTCTGTCTACAACTTCTCCCCCTTTGACATCAATGGAAAAGGGATACTATCCCTGAGCTTGTGATTCCCTTTAATTTACAACATGTTTGTTTTCATGTAATAATTATTCAAGTGAAATATTCTCAACCTTCATTTCATCCTTGAGTTTTCAAACCATTCTATTGTTATGATCCTTCAAAAGTATATCTCTAATTTCTCACTTGTTGACAACTAATCATTATACAAGTTGTCTTTGCTATAAGCATCCAACATTTATCCTTTTGTTTGATTGTTTTTATTGAACAAACCTTCAACTCCAAATTCATGCCATTGGTCTTTTGAACTGGGTGAATATTTAGTTTTTGAATTTTTTTCTCCCTCCACATTCCTTTCTAACAAGGACCAATTATATGACTTATGTCATCCAAAAGAGTGCTGTAAAATTGAATTTCAATCTTCACAAGGAAATGTCCCAGCCTTACCTTTTCTAGAAATGGGGTGTACATGTTTCAAGTGAGAATCAAATAGTGAATCTCCCTACCATATTCATATAGATTATCACATCCTTTGTCATAACAAATAGTTTCATCTCTCCATCTTTCTTTCTTTTGCATCCTTTTCCAAAACTTTTAGTATTCTTCTTTATGTTTGGCAAGAACATCTTCTTCCTTTTTCTATTTAGGAGACTTTGTTATCTTTCTTCTACAATCACGTGTTATATGCCCACAATTGTTTCACTTATAACATTCAATATTGTAATAAAGTTGAGGAGAAAATGAATTGTAGTTTCTGTAAACAAATCCATGATAATTTCTTTCATTTTTGCTCACATAATCATCCTTTGAGTTTTTGTAAGGACCTCTATTTATGTTTCTCACATGGACACTTATTGTATAATCTCTACAATCTATTGCTTTATGACCAAAATTTTTGTAAGAAAAACAATAACAAAGAAATATATTTTGG
>JASDQU011025760.1:17055-29815 GCA_032191745.1 Picea mariana
TTGTTCTAATTGTTAAAAGTTAAAGAATACTGAATATACTTAACTGCTTAAGCGAAATATTAACAAGGGGTTAAACCTGGGTCTTTAGCGTGTTCATGCTGTCTCAACCACTCAACCATAGCACATTGGACCCCTAGAAATATTTCAGAATGTCAACAATAATAAAATCAAGCAACGGGTTATTCTGTGCAGAAAAAAATAGGCAGAGTGCTAGAGAGAAAAATGAGGGGATTGAACCTCGTAAACCTGTAATGTTATATTGGGTTAAATTTCCAGAAAGCACTGGAAGGAAGAATTCGTTGATTTAGGAGAGACTGCTGTTGTATGACATACATTACCTTTATGAAGAATCTGGTGTACTATTGGAGAAGAAACAAGTTTTATGTGTGATGAAATGACTATTTATATTCAAAATGATTTAATTGGGCACAAAGCTTTTGATCACATAGAATCTCTCTGTGCATAGATGATTTAGTGAAGCTTCTAAACTCACTTTTCTTCCATCTCTTAATGGTATTACTACAAAATATTGAGTAGAGTACTCGTATTTTCACTACTTTTAAATCTGCACCTGCGTACAGAGGCAGCCTTATTTATGTTTCAGTATGAGTGATTTATACACAAGAGAGTTTCCTAAGATTTCTTGGTTTTGCACTTAGTCATAAGTTTTCTCCCGTGGTTCTGTTTGCAGGTTCGGTACCTCAAAATCATTGAAAAGAGTGGATACCAAGCGTTGCCTTGGGTTAGATACATCACAATGGCAGGCGAATATGAACTAAGGATGATGTAGACTCGGACATTTGTTGGTATAATCTTCACAGGAGAGATTGGTTTTCTACAATCTCAATTTCTGCTGGTTGTAGCCTTTTAGCACAGCCAAGTGAGGGATAAAAGAGCAACTGACAGTTATCAGATTATTCTTTCTGCAGGTGTTTTTAAAATTTCTAATGGTTGAGAATCAAACAATAGCTGTGGGGGAGTCCTCTGACAAAAACTTGAAGTTTTGCACAGTTATTTCTTTAATTGATTTTGCCTCCTGAATCTTTGATTTGTAGAGATCATCTGTTGAGTGAGCAGAACATCAAGTTTTCATGTAACTTTACATCCATTAATCAAATAACAGGTTTACAATAATACTTAGTGGATATGAATCTGGCATTTGGATTTGACAACTGAAATGTATGTAACTTTACATACATTATACAAATAACAGGTTTACAATAATACTTAGTGGATACGAATCTGGCATTTGGATATGACAACTGAAATGTATAAGCTTGAATTTGTATTTGCATTAACAATTTTTTCTGAAGGTGACTATGAATTCCACTAAGAAACAACATATATTTAAAATATCTCGAGTTCTGCTGGGTTAAGTAACCGAGCAGGATATCCTACCTGTATGTGAGGATAAAACTTTGCATATAATCATTTCGTGTCCTCTGGATCCATAACACAATGACAGTGCATAATTGCATTACTGTCATGCCGTCCTCTGGATGGTATACACTTTTGAACTGTTGAACTATCCTGTACAGCTGAACAAACTTACCTCATTTATTTGCCATTGTATTAAGGAACCATAAGACTGCACATAGGAGATAGCAGTGCATGATTAAAATCAATAAATTGGCAAGAGGTCTTTGCTTCCACTTCACAGGCCACATTGTGCCCAGTATTTGCGTAGGATTTACTCATGCTTTGCTTTGCATTAATGAAGGACTGGAGATCATTGTTGATGCTTCTCAGCTGTTATTTATGTAGTCCTTCTCAGAGGCTAGCTGTCTCTCTTTTCATTTCCACTTCTCAGGTTCTACTTGTTTGCTTTAAATCCATCCTAATCTGGCAGTATTTTGCTCAAAAAATTAGGGCCATTGCATATTGAAAGAAAATGACTATCTTTAACGAAATTCTGTAAAGAGTAAATGAAATACATTCTAATATTTTCTTTAAAATACCTCGGAAGGTAACGTTAAGGATAGGCAAAAACTGAGCTTATTAAATCTTCCTTTCTTTTATCAATAACAGGATTCATCATCAGACTAGTACAAAAAGAAAAATAAAAAAGATCAAACACATCAATTGAGCTTAATTTCACTGGTAGTGGAAAGTTGCCCCCCCATTCTGAAATGGCCTGAGGACATCAATCCACAAAAACTTTTCTCAGAAAATTTGGGCCATTGTAAAATAAAAGAAAATGACAATCTTTAACTAAATTCTGTAAAGAGTAAATGCAATACCCTCTAATATTTTCTTTAAAATACCTCTGAAGGTACATTAAGGATAGGGAAAAACTAAGCGTACTAAATCTTCCTTTCTTTTATCTATAACGGGATTCATCATCAGTCCAGTACAAGAATAAAAATAAAAAAGATTAAACACATTGAATTGAGCTTAATTTCTCTTGTAGTGGAAAGTTGCCCTCATTCTGAAATGGCCCGAGGACATCAATCCAATAAAAACTTTGTCATGGTTCTTTAACGACAACCCCAAGGGACCCTTGCCACAAAGCCATTTCTACCTTTGTATGAGAACTTAGATTCAAATGGCAGTTTCAACTCTCCAACAACTTTCTTATATTAAAATTTGTATAGATAATCTCCTTTAGTCCAACATGAATCCAAAATTAAGATTAGAATTAAAAAGTTATAAGTTATCAGTCTTAAAGGAACATTCTTTTCACGATCATGTGTTTGGATTTTTGCTCTTTCAACCAAGCCAACCTATCTAACATTCTTTTTGTAGCCTTTAAGGAATATTCTCTGTTTTGGAGCCAAAAACTTAAGGAAGATTGCTTTTCATTGCCTCATTGCTTACAGGGAGAAACTATTTTACATGTAATAAAAACACTGGAAACCTTTTAGAAACTGAAATGGGTCCAAAATGCTGGAAATGTTTCTGGGCAGTTTCCAGATTTCATAATGGCACAGACATGTTTCCAGGCTGTTTCTAGTTTTGGAAATGGCCTGCAAACGGTTCTGGGCTGTTTTCTGACTGTTCCCGGTCTAGCGGGGGATGTTTCCAGCCCCCAACCCCTGTTTCGGGGTTAAAGTGGTTAGGACAAAGCATGC
Source organism: Picea mariana (assembly GCA_032191745.1). Classification (NCBI taxonomy): domain Eukaryota; kingdom Viridiplantae; phylum Streptophyta; class Pinopsida; order Pinales; family Pinaceae; genus Picea; species Picea mariana. Next base: position 20,127 of record JASDQU011025760.1, read on the forward strand.
AAATTTATAGTTTTGACATGAGCTTGACACTCCTGGCTCTCCAACTTACGTATTGAGAAACAATCCTCTTGGTTGAAGGCGTTTCGAGTTTGAGCAGCATTTTGAAACATCAACGAGAACGCAGCCAAGTCTTTTCAGTGTAATTCACAGTGCATATAAAAGCAATTTCAGTGTAATTTACAGTGCATATAAAAGCAATTTCAGTATAATTTACAGTGCATATAAAAGCAATTTGCCTTTCAATATGACATGAAAGCAAGGTTTAAAAAACAAATCATGCGTCTTTCATTTGGAAGGATTATTTATGTGAACGATTGTCATCTAGGCATATTTAATGCAATCATTTTCATACAAATTATCTGAACCGAAAATGTACTTGTATCAAAAGTTCTACGTTAATGAAAAACTCATAACCACATACCATTATTGTAGTATCAACCCTCTTAAATTAAGTGTTAACATTGTTATGTTGATTGAACTTACCTATGTGTAAAGGACCTTGGAGCTTGTGCATTGGATTGTGCCTTGAAACTGTGATCATTGAGATTGATTAGTGTCGTCGATCTATCCAATATCATCAACAAAATAACAAATCGTAATTCAGTAGATGATTGAGGCAACCAAAGCTCATTTTGTGATGCAAGGCATATTTGGAAATTAAGACATTGCAGAGATGAAATGCTATTACAAGTTTTATGTAGGTCATTTTTTGATGCAAGGCGCATCTACCAGTTACAACATTGAAAAGATGAAATGCTATTACAAGTTTTATCTAGACTTTGTCAGTTCTAGCATTATGAGGATTGAGGCATCCAAAGCTTATAATACCCTCTATCCTCTGGTTTGAGAAAACTTCTTGACTGTATTTTAATTTTACCTGTTAATATATTAAATTTGTTTCTCGGTGCCCTAAGATTTGGGTGGTCGTATTTCTGACACCGTCCTCGTTTTGGAAGTTTTACCCTTTTCCAAGTTTCGTTCAACTTACCACAAATTCCATTTAGTACTTGAACTAATTTAGTAACTGTTCGTTGTAATAAAATATCTATTTTTTTCATTGTGACTTTGCTTACTACTTTTTCCTATGTCATTCTCTTGTAGTGGCTTAAAATAAATGCTACATAATAATCCAATTCATTCTTGTAATATATTGGATGCCATCATCTTGAACACAGAGACGAACGTGGTCTAATAGCGCTGGTGTGGGCATACTTCAGTGCTAAGGGTATTGTGATAATTGAGTCTAGGAGCAAGATTAATAGAGTTAGCCCTACGCTAAAGCAGAGGATTTATGCATTGGGGGTATGGTCATCCCTGGCAGGGTGGCTGGGTGGTCCGTCAGTGTGTAGGAGCACTATAATGTCAATGTAGTAATATGGCAGGCATCAGCACGTCACACTGGTGTTGTACCCTACCTGTACGTGAGATGGTACACCCTACAAGCGTACGGTGTACTAATAGGGCCATCTCACCTATATGGACAAGGCTATCTCCCTTGCAGCTCCAGGTCTGCAATGGACTATATTTATCCTTCACTTTAAGCCTAATATTATCTATTAAGAGGCAATTTGCCTTCAGCGACATGCTTTATGCCTTGCCAAGCTCCCCGTGGAGATACTTTTTACATTATGCACATACAAAGTATGAAGTCGTAGGGAGAGGGTATTATTCTATATGAGAAAGAAATGTACAAAACTCATTTCTTTCATGAGAGGCAACCACTCATACAACGAACTTACTGTTAAGACATAATTAGAAGCTGATTAACATTTTACATGGTTTAACCTTATTTATTAATGACATGTGACTTTATTATTGTATGTCTAAAGTGAAGATTTTTCAAAGGTTCTAGGGACTGCCCAACAGGCTTGTCACATGACCTCTTGTTGGGCACGTTTACCAAAGTTTTTAGGACTGTCTTCTTGCTGGTTTTAGGACAGCAAACAGGTCTGTTGTTTTAGTAACAAAACTGCCCCTTGATTTGTGATTTGATGCCCTTTTGAGGTTGCTCCTTGCATGGGTTAATCAAGTGGTTTAAGCTGCCATATATTAGCACATGCATGTAACTCAAAAACATCAAACACCCTCCTAGATCTTTAACTACTTACAGCTGAAAGTAAATGAGCAAACCATAACAAATGTACACATGATGTTTTTAGTCAACATGACCTTGGAAAAAGCCCCATCGGGGAAACCAGTAAAAGAGATAGATATATATTGGAGATTTCAAAGCAAGAGTACAACAAGGAAATAAAAACAAGTGAACTTGGTACAATAACAACCCAAATCAGGATGATTTGGAGTTCCTTGTAGATGTGCTTGCTAGAAGTAGACTTGCGCCCCTCTTGGACTGCCAAATGTGTAGAAGCTTGTGCCCTTGCTCTAGGTGCGCCTCCTTTCCTTCACAAACTCGTCCAACTGATGGTGCACCCCCTTCATTCTTGCATGCACCCTTTTTCACTTCTTGTGCACCCTCAAACCCATAGTGTGCACTAAGAATGCTTGTGCTCTCCATGGATAGTTGCGCCCTCCATGGATACTTGCGCCCTCATATACTCAAGCATGCCTCCCTTCCATGAATGCTTCCTCAAACATGCGTGCCCATCACCTTGGATGCACCCTCCATGAAAGCTTGCGCCCTCTTTGCCCAAGAAGACTTGCTCCAACACTTGTGCGCCCTCCTCTCCTTAAGAATGCACCCAAGTGTGCTCCAAACCCTCACTCTCTCTTCCTCTTCACTCCTCTTCTCCTCACCCAAATCTCTCAAGTGATCAAGTGAATAATGAATCTCATCGTTACCCCTTTGCCTCCTTTAGCCTTCCTTAGGCCAAACCCTAAAATATCAATGGCTTAGATTAGATCTAGCCAAGTCTAATCAATGGGTGATATCACTTCTCATAAATCTCACTTAGAAACCCACTTTACTTAAGTTTCCATAGTTTGCTTTATGTCTATTAATTCAATCACTTGTGAATTAATTGTCACTTTATGACTTAAGTGACAAATTTCACTTTATGACTCAAGTCTCCTAAGTCAATGTGAAATTAGAACATAAAGTAAAGGTATAAGGGTAATAGTCTCCCCCTTTGTGTTTAGAGACTCATAAACACAAGGGCACCACTTTCCAAGGTACCCAAATCTCAACATAAAGTGACTTTATTATCTAATACTAGCACCTAATAAACATATGATATGGCCATTAAATTATGTAACTGTCACCCTCCGTCATATCAAAAACAAATGTTTGTCCCAAATTACTTATTTGGATGAATCATATTGCAAAAAAAGTTCGTAGTCCATTTTTGATAGTGCAACCTATCAATAAATGAATATGGTAGTGGGACATTTTCATGCATGCACTTCTACTTTATACCCTCTGATTTAACAACATTTCCTGCTTTCTTGAAGCATTTTTAGCTTCTCTTGCCTCCCGTCCAACATGCACATCATCACATGATGATTGCATATCACCCTGCCCCTGTTCTCCTTATAGAGATTGTTTTTTCAGCATCAAAGCAACAATCATCATCCATTTCAGAATATTAAATTACCTGATTTATATCCAATTTCTTGTCTATTTTTATTTTATTTTTATTTTCCTTTTCACAACAACTTGGTTTGTATAAGGATCTAAAGTCTATATGCTTGCTTGGTTGAAATGGTTAGAAAACGGCAATTTCTTACTTCCGTTTTTGCCTAGAACTACCTTATAGACAACATACTCAAAGATTACAAATTGACTTACATTTGGTTTCCTTTCGAGCATGGCTTCTTAGGTGTGACTTCTAACACCTCTCAAGTGGAACTCCTATTCAAAAAATATCCCATTGTATGCACTCCTTCCACCTAATATTTATATAAAAGTGACTTTTCTTATAGCATTTTCTTTGCCATTCTTACCATATTCGTCTTTCACTGTCCACTGTTTTCCTCTAGATCCCTTCATTCTTGCAAAATTTATTTTTTATAACAAACTCTTCTCAGTTATATGTTTGAAGAATCCTTACTCTTCCCCAATTTCATTTTCATTTGTCACCTTATATTTTTTAGATACACCAAATGCCCCTTACTTTTCCTTAAGATGGAAACCCATTTTTTTTTGTGAAAAACAATAAGAAAAGAAATTACCTGACATGCACCAATAATGATATATTCATTGGATCACATATCTCTGCTTGTTTAAGCACTGATACTTTGCTTTCTATTCAAACTTTCTTCGTGCCAAAAACCTCATTGTGTTGTCCCCTACTAAATAAACTATTGATACCCCTTCCTCTTCCTAAATAGAAGGTTAACCTTCAACCACTTTTAACCTACTTATAAGTGAAATATATTGAAAGTTTAAATACTCGTACCTTTGTTGCTAAAGTGAAATGAGATTGGTATTTACGTTGGCCACCAGCTCCTGTGAATCTATCACTACACAATAACTGCTACATCCTCAAGCCTCCATAACCCATGCTTTGCTTGCTCCTATTGTTTTTCACCATGCACTTGTTCAGTGTAAAAAAGACTTCAACATGTAGAGTTTGTTCTATAATTTCACTGATATAAAACAAATTTCTACTCAAACCAAGAATATAAAGAACATTTGTTGAATATGAGCTTTTTATCACTTGTCAATTATAGTTGTACATCCCACACCCTTCTAGTGCATGGCCTTGCCATCACATAAAGTAATTGTCTCCATCTTGGACATAACTTCCACAAAGGGAAGCACATTGAGCTTTCGTATATGCCATATGTCTATGTCAAAATACCATCTAACTAGCTCAAGCATACACATTCCTATACACGAGTACACATGTCAAATTTTGTGGTCACCATCCCAAATACAACTTTGTAATGCACATTGCCCATTGCTACTTGACATAGACTATGAACTTCTAATTTTCCTCTCAGATCTGTGACACACTACTACACATGTTAATATTCCTCGTTTACTGAACACCTTGCAACACCTAACATTCTTGTTATCTCAACAAAGTTTAAAAAAAATATTCTAGCACTAACACTCCCCATCGAACATTATCACCGGTTGTAACTAACATGTTTATTTTCCCAACAAATAGGATGTTGTAACTCTAGCAATACCTTGTTGTAAATCAATAAATTCACTACTCTTGTTGCTTTCCTAGTGCTTTATTAGGCCCTTCCTAGCGACCAAATGCTGCCACTGCAACATCCACATAGAGCCACCACCCAGCGCTGTCGCTAGGGGATCATTTTTATCATTTTTTTTAAATTATAATTTGTTTGTGGTGAAATGTCTTTTGATTTCTATCATCTCCTTGTTTCTCACCTATGATTAAATACAAATTTGACGTTCCCTGTTATTGCTCACAAGACCATGGCTTGCTCATGTGACTCTATGCTTGTGTACCTACAAACTAGTTTGCTTCCTCACGTTCTTGCCATGCGTGCGCGCTTGCAAGACAACCATCTTAGTTGTTTGCTGTTTTTTAGTGCTCTCTATTAGACAACTACCTTTCCTAATCATGAGCCATTTGTGACATAATTAAGATCATTCTAACTCCCAATCAAGTTCTATATTTTTTGTATTTAATAATAAATTATGCATACTACCTCCATCAATATGTAGTCCTCCATCAATTTGTTCTGTACTATCCCCCATGTCTACTTGCCACCCTTCGATGTGGGCTTGTCTAGCGTTTGTGAGCATATGAGTCTTCCTACTTGCTACCTACACTCATGCCCCCCCTCCTTGTTGAGTAAATTATATTTTAATCAGCTACTATAATTTCTACAAAGTTGTTGACATAATTTTTTTTTGTGGGCTCATTGTCCTCACTAAGTCGCTTTTACTTTTATTTTTTAAACCTTTTATTCTTCTCAAGTTCTGGCTTACTAAATAAATAAATAAATATAGCATGGAAAACCCCTGTTTTTTTTGTTTGGGATGCTTCCTTCGACAATGTTACTCTTTTCTTTGTTACCTGTATGATTTACTACCTACTTGCCCCCCACATGTCCTGAACCTTGATTATGCCTATGTTAGTATGCCCACATTGATTTTTAATCCTATTTGTGACTCCCAAATACCCTAGTGCTAGACGCTCCCTCCCCAAAGGCTAATGATGGGCTCGATTTGATACTATATTAAGTTATGCACATAGAATATTAAATCATAGAAAGAATTGATAATATTACTTAATATGAGAAAAAATGTACATGTAGCGAGAGACAAACCCTTGTACAACCAACTAGCTTTGTGTTAAGATATACCTTGAAGGTAATTAATACTTCAAATGTTGTAATCTTATTAATTTTTATAACATGTGACTTTATTATTTTATGCTTGAAGTCACTTTATTATTTTGTTTAAGAGTTCTATATATTTTCTTGGCCGAAATATTGTTTATATCACTCATATTTGAATTACCTCCAAAGAAACGAGAGGATAAAGGCTTTAATTGTTTTTTGACTTTTGGATATTTAAATTTTGCATATCACTTGTGGAATTCTGGCTCTATGATATTGGAATTTATCTCTCATCACTTGTGGAATTAGGGTTCTCACTTCTCTAATTTTGGCATTGGATTTCAAGTTTCTAATTTTTTAAGTATGGGATGCCAAAGGAAATGCAAAAAACTATGATACCAAGAGAGGTGGTTTAGTTAAAAGGAATAAGAAAAATCATGAATACATAAAAAATAAAATGAATAGCAAATGAAGTTGATGAAAAATATGTGGTGGCACATGGAGATGATAAAGAAATGAGGTTGACATATGTCGAAAAACTTATCAATGTTAAGAATGAACAAGATGTTGGTATTGACACCAAGAATTCCCTAAATTTTGAATTTTGTAGTTCCTAGATTTGACTTGTTTAAGTTTATATATATATATATATATATATATATATATATATATATATATATATATAAAATAACAAATTTATATTTTTAAGTAGGGACAATATCTAACCCACAACAAGATCCCACCACATTGAGCAAAATAGAGAAATTAATTGACAGTTGCAACAACATCCCACTTTAATGACAATTTTCTAGAGAACATGGCTGCAACTACAATCCAAGAAATGAGATTGGTGATGAGTGATTGTGTAGTTCAAGATAATGTAAATGTGATGGTTAAAAATAATTTCTAACGTAAATCTGTTAGAGCACAAGCTCAAATGTCATGTAGATTTTTAAAACACAAAGCTCTAAGAGATGCAGTTCGATTATTGGGCACTGAAAGTGTCAAAGAAGCTAAGATAAACGAGGTGTTATAAAAAAATGTGAACTTGGCCCTTCCCTCGCTTGAAAAAAATTGATCCATAGAGGCCAAGGCTGGTAGTAAAGCATTAATAACAGGTGTAATTGCAAAAGGCATTGTATCAAGCTATTTGATGTCAATGAATGCAATAGTGTTAAAAACCTTAAGGACAACATTGTGGAAGCATTAAAAATTTAGGGTTCAATTGGACGAGGACGATGAACTTACATGTTGGGCTATCTCGATAGGAAATCCTACCAAGATAGGATTCTAGATAATGTAGAGGCTAGGGTGTAAGAGTTTTGGCATTTGAATACTCACATTTCACCAAATGACAAGGACGTCATTCAATACCGTCTATCAAGAGGGAAATATGAAACTCCAAGCATATAACACAAGTTACTCAAGTGGATTTGTTCCACAATTTTAAGTAAAGTAATATTGATGTGACAATTTCCCTCAACACATTTGTGAATCTTAAACCATGGTATGTTAGGCCTATCATTGTTTGTGACGCATGTTGGTACCATGTAGAATTTTAGTTGTATTATGAGACATTTCTAGATCTTTCCATACAATATTGGTCAAATGACCACCCTCCTTTTAGTGTTTGTGATTTTTTTTATCTAAGATATTATGTGCATGAGAGAATCATCAGTTCTTTGATAAGAAACAATGTGTTGGTGGTAGAAAAGGTAAACAATGTTTTGATTTGGCACTCTTTAGTACTAAGCATCTTATTGATCTAAATGATACTTGATTTTCAAATATTATAATGATAACACAAACACAAAGAAAAACGAGATTAAATTCGTAATGAGAAAGCAAAGGCTTTGATATAAAGGGTTGCAAGCTAGTTGAGCCAATTCACTTTATGAATGTGTGATAGACTGAGAAACACACTAAAGTGAAATAAAGCATAAAATAACCTAATGTTGAAGTGACATTATTAATGCACATGTTTAATATCTAATTGACCATTTTAATTTAATATTTATTTTAATACCCTCCCTTAATGGTCATTCTACTAACTACACCAAGTTTGTCTTGAAATTTTACATATTTTTCAGGTCCGACCCAAAGACTTGGTGAAAATGTTTGCAGTTTGGTCCTTTGTGGGACAATACTGCAACTTCATAGATCCATCCTCTATAAGATGTCTAATGAAGTGGTAATATATCTCAACATGCTTGGTATTCTTGTGGAAGGTTGGATTCTTGGTTAGTTTGAGCAACCCTTGATTATCACAAAATAGGGGTGTTGGTTATGTCTACTCAATCTTCATATCTGAAAGCATCCTCCTACGCAAAAGTGCCTCACACACTCCTTTCATTGCTCCTCRATATTGTTCTTTTGTCGATAAAAGGGCTACTGCATGTTGTTTATTGCCGGTCCATGTGACCGCACCCATGCCAAGGTTGACTACATATCTAGAAGTTGATTTTCTATCATCCACACAACTTGCCCAATYTGAATTTGTATACCCACATAGCTTAGGATCTTTGCTTCAGCTATACAAAATGCCAAAGTCAAATTTCCCTTTCACATATCTCAACCCTCTCTTTGTTGCAGTCCAATGCTCTACCTTCGACGATGTCATAMATTTGGAAATGRAGCACACAATGTAACTCAAATTATGTCTAGTGGCTATAAGATATATTAAGCTGCCCATTAACTGCCTGTAGACTATCTCTTTAACTACCTTAGATTTGGTCTTCGTTGAAAGATTAAACCTTTTCTCCATAGGCGTAGATGAGATTTTGCAATTGGTTTTTCTGAACCTTTTAAGAAAGCACTTGGCATGTTTTTTTTGTGAGACAAAAATGATGCTACATGTTTTCCAAACTTCTACACCTAGACACTAATATAGGAGGCCTATATTAGTGATGTCAAAATATTTACTCGTATTAGATTTGATCTGTTCAATAACACTTGCCTCACTACATGTGATAAGGATGTCATAGACATAAATGATCCGTAGAATGATATCATTACCAATGATTTTGACATACATATTGGAATATGAAGGATTCCATTGGAACCCCTATTCATCCAAGCACTTGTCAATCTTAATATAAAATGCACATGGTGCCTAATTCAATCCATATAGATCCTTCTTTATTCAGTAAACAATATGCTCCTTCCCCATAACTTGAAACCCCTGTGGTTGATACATGTATATATCTTCCTCCAAATCTCCATTGAGGAAGGAACTCTTCACATCCATCTAATGGACCTTCCAGCCAAATTGTGTTTCCGTGGATATAACTAATTGATTGGTGCTCATTTTTCTATAGGAGCAAAGGTCTCCTCATAGTCAATGCCCTCTTGTTGAGATAACCCTTTTGTGACTAACTGTGCCATCTATGTTGTACTTGACCTTGTATACCCATTTGCAATGGATGGGTTTCTTCTTTGGAGGAAGAGAGGTGAGATCCCAAGTTTGA
>JASDQU011025761.1:15899-27876 GCA_032191745.1 Picea mariana
TTGTTCGATAGAGAAACACAACTATGGGAAAATTTGGAGGAGGATCAATAGGTCCAGTAGTGGGACTAGGAAGAGGAGAATATAAGCGCAGCTATACAATACCTCAATAAAAGGTAGAATACGATGTCGATCACTGAGCGTGTCAAAGGAGCACATGATATGAAGAAACTAAAAGTAAAACTCATCGCTGCATAGACACAAAAGAAGGAGCGACAAGCTCAAATGGAACCTCTCCAAGAGAAGGAAGTGAAGGTCATTACATAGGTAGAGGAGGAAAAGAATAACATGGCACAAACTCAGGCATAGTGCACAAAGATGGTCAACAATGATATTGCAATGCAATCATTGAATGCACTAAAAGAAAAGACCGTGCAGACTCAAATGCAAGAAAAGGAACTCACAGAGAAGTTGGAGGTTCTTGCAGGAGATATTGAAGAAGCACACAAAGTTTAGGTGGATTGAGACGAGCCACATGTCAGTGTTGGGGGCCTATTGGATGCAAGTAAAAAAGAAAGACTATTTTTGGAGGAGTACAATGTAAGGAGGAAAGGACATCTGGAAGGAAATGTTGCATGGGTAAGAGGAGCAGGTGAGACGTGCATGCAAGGAAGACCTAACGATGCTAGGGTTAAGGTTTTTATAATGTATTGGAATGGATGGTGAGCCAAGGATATAAATAAGTAGTACAAAGAGAGATATAGAGAGAGAGAAGGAGGTAGAAATGTACAGAGGTACACATAGAGGGAGAGAGTTGTAAGCACGGTACAAGTAATTAAGATGGTGAGCTAGGGAGGTAGTGAGCAACTCAATCCTGAGGGTTAGATCATAGGTTGAGGACATTGGTTCGATCTAGTTAGCCTCACAGGGATCGAGGAGCCTATGGGAAGAAGGAGATCCAATATTGTAACCACATGCGACGTGATATATTTCTAAACCATAATAAAATCTTGAGAGCTGGATCTTTGTGTATGTAGCCCAGGAGGGGTTGTACTATGGTAACACTTGTTTTATGTGAATGAATGTATGTGTCTCTATTTTTGATTGATTATTGGATGTTGGATAAATGAATTAACTAGATATATATATTATTCCACATGCGTGAATAGAATGACTTCTATAAGTAGATGTTAGACCGAATGAATAAAGATTATAGTGTACCACCATAGATATCCACTCATTCCCAGGTTGCAAACACTTGATTATTGCAGCCACCCATAGAGATATATTAGGTGAGACTATGTAGTAAGCTTTTTGTGTTGTGTTGCCTTCTAGTCTACCGGAGGAGCCAATAGTTTAAAGGGATTTTGTTGGGAGCTTATTGAATCTGATCCAGGGTCAACCTATGGTAGTAAGATAGAACTAGAATAACACACAAGGAATCCCAAGAAAGACAATGACCAATCCAAATAGTTCTTAAAAGCCAATAGGGAAGATAGATCATGAGGAGGAATACTACAATATAATACTCTGAGGGGATAAAATCAAGGTGGAAGAGGAGGATTCACAAGTTAGGGAAGAGGAGGATTCGATAGAGGAAGAGGATTGATTATATGTTATAATTGTAACTAGCCTTGGCAATTGGCACGAGATTGTCAGAATCCTTGTACAATGTGCACATATTGTAGACAACTAGATCATGAAATAGAATATTGTCCACAATTGATTCCAAAGTGGCAGGAAAAGAGGAACCAAAATTTTCATATGATAACAACATAAGAATAGGATGATTGAACAAGAGTATTAGTAGTTATGCGTGGAGGAGCAAGAACATGATTTGATGCAACGAAAGAAGGAATTCATACTGATTATCGATTCAGGGAAACAACATAACCTTATTTGAAATTTGATCTTCGGATATAAAGAGACACATAAAAGCAAGGAAGGAAGGAGTTGTTACAAATAGAATGGGTATCATCGAATTTGCAACCTGTGTATGACAGTCCACTTGTGTATGATATGCCTCCAGCCCATGACCACTCAATGATAGAAAGGATAGTTGAGAAGGTAAGTACTTCGAAAATTTTATTAAAGAGTTTCTTAAAAATAATATAGGATGAAATTGCATTGAACACACTATGTGGGATGATCGACTAGTGCACGTAAGATAAATAAGCAGATAATGCATAGTGACTAGTTAACTAGATACAACACAAGAAAAGGATGAATAGGGAATTCCAACTTAATGCACAGGTAGGAGATTATGATATGGATAATATCATCTTGGATCTAAGATCTGATGTGAGCATCATTTTGAAGAAGACATGGGAAATTATGGGAAAGCTAAATTTGATCTAGTCAGTAATTCAATTGAGGCTACTAAACTAGCATAAGATTGTCCTGATTGAAATATTGTCAAGGGTGAATGTTAACATCGATGGAGTTCACAACAGAGCGGATTTCGAAGTAATCAAGATAGTGGATGGTAGTAAACCTTATACAACATTTCTTGAAATCGATTAGGCTTTTGATAACCAGACCATTATTGATATGAAAAAGAGACAAATGACCTTTGACGTAGAAAACTTAAGAGTTACTGCACCATTGAATCCCACAGAAGGAAGAAGAAATGTGGAACAAACAAGGGGAAAATAACTTGATAACCTTTACAATGTGACCGTGTGGATGGATGACTTTATTAATCCTACTTCTGAGGGTGTACTCAGTTGGAAAATTATTAGTTCTTTCATGTTGGATTTAGAAGAAGGCCTGGAACATTGGCAACAAAGGTTACATGAGGTATCTACAAGGAGATGTGCTCGTATTATCCACACATTGTGCTATATTGGATTTGAGGTATGTGATCCTTCGAAGTATGATGGACTAATAGATGTAGATATTTTTGTAAGATAATTTGAATTGTAGATACCATATCAACATATATTGTTAGCTTTATATATTCCATTGAAAGAAACTCCTGCAAGATGGTGGGTTGTGCATAACTATAGAATAGATAATTGACATCAATGCAGAAGGATGTTACAGGTCAAGTTCACAACATAAACTAAATATTATACGTAGAAGTATACCGGGTTTAGTTTTCCTATGGATCATATTACACAGTGCACTGTGACATGGAGCTTAGTATGTAGGAAGGAATGGATGCACTTGTTTGTAGACAATCTGGATATGATCCCAAAGAACTAGTACCAAGAACTAGAAGCACATACAGGAACAACAAACTGGGAAGACTTGGATCACAAATTTAAGGTAACTTTCTTGTTTGAAGATGATGTCCCTTTAGTAGACAAAACTCTACATATTTTCAAGAACAACATATTTACACCAAAATATTCGATGTTACCAGCACCTTTATGTAGTGCACCCAGATATTATTCAATTGTTCAAGAGGTTTTGGAATTCTATAATGTTGTTAGAGAATACCAAGAGGACGAAGACCCAAGAAATTTGCAAATACTCGAAATAGAAAGAGATCTCACAGTAGATGTTCCTGAACTTGAGTCTATTGATTATGAAAATCTGTTGAAAAAATGAAAAGTGAATATTGGTACGAAGGATAATCCCAAGTTCGCAAACATTGGAGATTACTGGAATGAAGAAACTATCGATAAGATTGTTGATTTACTGCGTGAATATGAGGAAAATTTTCTAACTACATTCTCATAGATGAAAGGGATTGTTGGATAACTAGGGGAAATGAAGGTTCCTTTGAAGCCTGATGCCAAGCCAATGAAGCAGAGACTTTATCGATTGAACCTAGTATATAAGAATAAAGTGAAAGAAGAAATAGATAGGATGTTGGAAGCTAGGATTACCGAACCTATCACAAAGTTAGAATGTATTATCCATATGGTGATTCAGGACAAGAAAACAAGTGGAATCATAATTTGTGTAGATATTCGGAAATTGAATGATGCTTTCGTACATGAATTGTTTCCTACTCCATTTACAAATGAAGTTTTGGAGAATGTAGGAAAAGAAGATTCCTCATTTACTGATGAATTCTTTGGGTACCACTAGATTAATATTTATCATGAACATGGGAATAAGACAACATTTTTGATAGAGTGGGGATGCTATCAGTATATAGTCATGCCATTTTGGTTGAAAAATGCACCAACAATATTTTTGCAAGTTGTTGTCGCATCTTTTAAAGAATTCATTCATAAATTCCTAAAAGTCTATCTGGATGATTAGGAAATGTTTATCTTGTTGAAATACCATGTTGAAACTATGCACTTGATGCTAGATATATGTTGACAGTTCCATATTTCCTTGAACTTCAAGAAGTGTATTTTCTATGGACCATTTGGAATCCTATTGGGTCATGTTGTATGTAAACAAGTAATTTTGGTTGATCCTATGAAGATTGTTTTTATTGTTGATTTTCCACCACCTACAGTAGTGCGACAACTACGAACAACATTAGTTCATATGGGGTACTATAGAAATTTTATTAGGGGATACATGCATATTACAACCTTGTTGGAAGTATTGTTGAAGAAGGAGGTCAAGTTTCAATGGAACGAGGAATGTTGTTGGCATAGGGGCAGACCTGGGGTTCAACTTTACAACAATGCACCAACAAAGCCCTAACTACCGGCCCTTTCAGCAACACCTGTGAAGCAGATGAAGTCTCAGCTGAGGTAGAGGTAGGGGTGGTTGCAAGCCTCAGGTGTCTGCAAACTTAGCTGGGACACAGATCTTTGATTATACTAATTAATAAAGCACTTAGCACCATCAGTTCCTCAATATGAAATCAATAACCACTTTGTTGTTGCAACATTCACACTAAGCTACTGCACTTAAACACTTAACATAGGTAAATAGATCAGATTGAGTAGATCAAGAACTAAGCATGGCTATATAGATCAGATCTAACATTCTCACATATAATAAGAACAAAGCATACGTATATCTATCTAACTACATCAAAGAACTTAAAAAATAACATGTGAACACATAAAGACAAAGCACACAGTACCTTAACAAATATTTACGTGGTTCACCCCCACCCTGAGGCTACGTCCACCAACTCTTCTTCTATATTGTCTTCAGTCAATCTGTTACAAGAATAGAGCCTCAAAACCCTTACTCTACATGGGACAGAATATCTGCATAGCTCATTATATCCTTCTTCATTGCATTAAAGCACTATGCCTTCCACAATCCACTACAAGGACCTGCATTTAACTCTGCAAGTATCCTATAGTCATGCACACAGCTCTTACAGGATCAACTTGCACTTAGCATACATTCACATCACATCAATGCACCACTCTTCTATCTTTCCTAAGTATCTATTTATATACAAAATAGGCCTAAATATAGGTAAACCCATGGGCCTATGTCCCATTCCCGTTACATATTCCCACATCCCAGAAAGGATCCAAAAAGGGGCCTTGATCCTGTGATCTCTACTTCGTCTTCTTCTCCTCCTTTGATAGGTTGTCGAAGTCCCAAAATAGGTTAACATGACCAAGAATTTCCAAAAATTGGTCAAGGGCCAACAGGCCCCCCACACTCACCTGTGACTTGTCCTGAGTCATTCTGGTCTGATTAGTTCTGCTTCGAACGCCTCAAGTTTGGCTCGAGCTACTTCTACCTATTGCTTTGCTACGAATTCTTGCTTGGTGAACTCTTGTATCATTGTGTCATTCACTGGCCATTCTAGGCATTGTTCTACTGTAGTGACAACCTGTTCTATCTTTGATCCTCAGCTTTCAACCTCTGTGAACAATTGGCATGCCTTATCTTGCACAGGTTGGAGCCGTTGAGTTACTTCCATAACTTTTCTTTAGATCATATGGATCTACTACTGGGTGGTGCATTTCTCTTGAGATCTCCTCATTCTGTCTACAGCTGAYAGGGCCTTCAATTGTTCCTGTAGTGTGTCTACATGTTGCTTCACTTTCTGGAGCTGCAACTCCAGTGCCTATAATTCTGTATTCTCAGTGATATTCTYATASATTTGGKCATTGTGATTACTCAGCTGCTTGCACTCCTCGAAAAGAGCCTTCATCCTCTCAACTGCACTCTTGGTAGTTGCTTCCCTTTTATATCTTACATCTTGTGGGGTCTCGAKCAYTGCACGTAGCTCCAAATCTACTATGCGTTGTTGTAGTTGTTGAATCACTTCTTCAAGTTGTGCTACCTGTTGTGGGACTCTCTCTTCATCCTTTACTTCTATAAATKTCRCAGAGTGAAGTTTTCTATTGATCCTTTCYARTACTTCAAGTTTCTCCACGAGAAACTGTTCCTTTCTTTTCTCCAACTATGCTTTTTATTCATCCCACTTCACTTGGAGAGAAAGATTTTTCGATTCTGCAACACTGCGTTGGTCTAGAAGGTATTTTTCTAATTGTGATAAAGCCTGGGTGTCTTGCACTATTTCCTCCTGTGCTTTTCAAAGAATATCTTTGACTGTATCAAACATTTGGTGGAGTTGAGCTAACTCATCTCCCAGTTTTGGTGTTTCCAATGGCATAGGCACAGTGGAAACTGCGTGGCTGGACTGTAGTGCTTGTTGCAACCCTTGAAGTTCAACCTTAATTCAATTGTATATATCCTCCTGCTGAGCCTCTTTCTTCTCTTCTATCTCCAGCGAAGCATCATTCAGGGTTGCTACGATGAAATCGAAGTCATCTGAGGTAAGGGTAGTCTGCATCTTGGTCATATGGGCTTTTGATTTCTTCCAAGAAGAATGCTTCAGGGGGGAACTTTCCTTTTCTTCGAGGGATCCTCCTCATTTCTAGTTTGTGTAACCTCGCCTCTCTTATGTTCAACTTCTGTGCCATCTATCTCTCCGCCATCTCCTCCTTGCATAGGTGATATGGAAGCAGTCTTCGCTAAGGTACTACTTACATCTTGGGCTTCTTTATTTTTCTTTGTCTTGCTGGGTCCAAGTGTATCATCGGTTGCTTCTAGGCTGTCAATGTCAAACATCTCTGCAGGATCTACTGGAATGAGGAGGTTCGCCGACTAGTCTTTAGTAATCTATTCTAAGTATTCCTCTATCATCTTGTAGTAAGACTGAATTTGTTTCTTGTGCTCATTATCGAACGCTTTAATATAAATGAAATGGCAGTCCACACTGAATTTCATTAAAGGCTGAAACCTATGGAGAGTATTCAGTGTGATGCGAGGCTCGAACTGGATGGCTATCTTTAGCTAGTTATAATATGTGTGGAATACGACATTTGACTGCCATTGCTTGTTCATGTCACTAGAATACCACAGTGTACTGAACTTCGCAGCCAAAGGTTCAAAGGGATCGATGTCTGGGAAGGTCGCACCTTCTGGCATCTCCCATGCAATGAAATCGATCAGGATTAGAAGCTAGCTAAAGCGAAACTTATATCCTTGATATTGCGCTTCCCTGTAGTCCTGTTCCAACTAGTTCACAAGGTACTTCACCCAATTCATTTGTAGTCCCTCTACACACTTTCCTGTGAGGTCGACTACAAAACCAGTCACTTGGGTGGGTCGGTTTTTTTGAACTAACTTTCTTATGATCAATTGACAGTCAACGCGCACTGCACCACTTTGGATAGAGGCTACCTTGTAGCCTCACGTTCCCTTCTCAACATCTCCATAAGTGTCCTTGATCCTTTGTGCGAGAGTGTGTTCCATGGATTTTCCAGGATAGAAATCCTGTGGGTCGGGTCCTCGCATGCTAAGCCCGGTGATCCGATTGATCAACATCGGATCCACTGTTATACGATGGTTTAACCACAAGTATCCACCATGGTAATAGGACAATGACATATTGATGCATGCATTTACTTCTTGGTGCCTTCCGAAGTGAGGAATCTTCATGACATTGACCAGTGTGGACTGCGCGAGGTTCATACTCCATGACTGGGGAACTATCTTCAAATTATTTCCCTCTGTTCAGGTTAGGTACTTATGTGGGGAAATCATGTTGTAGACCTTCCTATAGCCGAGGTTGAAGTCTATAAACTTCAATGCTGCAATCTTTTCTTGATCTGCGTGAACTACGTGTATCCCTTTCGGGAGGTACGCAGTGACCAAATCATACTCAAATTCTCTGGGCACGCTGTCTTGATTGATTGTTTCACTCAAACGTGGTAGATAGGTGGGTAAAATTCTCAATATAAACCTAGCTTTCATGAGATCATCTTTGTGCTTGGTTCTCTTTTCATCGATTGGTCAGGATGGTACAACTCGAGCAGTGGACGGAGAGGCTGGCAGTCCTCTCATGGATGATGCTTGTACACCTTTGGATAATCCTCTCTCCGACATGACTCTTTCAGTCATCAAGTCGATCAAAACTTCTTCAAAAACTTTCTCTGCAGCACTCAATTCTTCCGACATACGCACTCGGGGTGAACAATCGCGGGTTCGGGGAACAACTTAGACACAGTATTGAGATAGAGAGCAAGAGTGCGATGATCACTATATAAACTTGTCTTATTCTGCAGGCTCAAATTCTCAATTGGAAAAAGTTTTCTCAGTGCGTGGCGCAGCAGGATAAATAGGGAACTTGACAACGATTCATTTTGCAACATGTATGAGCGTCTATTAACTCTTGTTCGGTCCATTATGGCACGGTCCAACAGTCTAATGATGAACCATAATTTTTTTTTTGCTCATTTGGAGCATCAATCAAATGGTTAT
This sequence comes from Picea mariana, assembly GCA_032191745.1. Taxonomy (NCBI): domain Eukaryota; kingdom Viridiplantae; phylum Streptophyta; class Pinopsida; order Pinales; family Pinaceae; genus Picea; species Picea mariana. The sequence goes on from JASDQU011025761.1 coordinate 24,498, forward strand.
AATGTCCCCAATGACTATATTGCTTCATCATGGTGAAGTTCCATGTGTCGCTGTTCTGATATCCCGACGAAGATCCAATTTTGCAATTTCTTTTTCTGCGAAGTTCCCTCTGGAACCTTCTGCAACTTTTCAGTCTTAGCTCTCTTCTTACTTAACTTTCTAGCCTTTTTTCCAGTGAGCTTCATCTTGGTAGTTATTTTTCCCTTCTAATTCCTATATTATTTGGTCATAATTACTTCGTGATGTTGATATTCTTCCCTAGGATTCCTGGATAATACTTCGTCTTTGTCTGGGGTAGGTACTTCGATCTTCTATGGGTCTTCTAATTCTCTTGCAACTTCAACATCTATGTTACTAGTGTTAAATAGCTTCGATATGCTCTCTTTTTCTGCAATCAATTGTGCGATCCTTTTGGTCATGAAATCTTTTAACTCTTGTTTCTTATGTTCCAAAACTTTTTCTTGTTCTTTTCATCTGGCTTGATCTCTATAAATCCAATATTTTCCTAGTAACATGGTAAACAGGATGTTGTCTTAAATAAATTTAATGATCTTAAAATCTTCTTCTGTCAATGTTCCATTAGCGTTCATAGGTATGTGAGCGATATTCCCGGATAGGTTTATCATCTTTCCTCTGGATAGTCATATTCCTCTTAATGAAGGAATGATAGCAGGCTTCCCTATGGCTTCCCAAGTTCTTTTTGTCATGATATTCACCTATGTTTCTTCATCCAGAATACAGTCAATGTCGAAGTCTCCTATTCTTACTTCAATGCATTTTTTTTCCTCTAACATGGCGATGGTCATTCAGGGTTTCATTTATTTGTAGCAATACTTTCTATGATTCTTTCTAGGGTTCTTCCATTTATGGATCTGTCTTAGGTTTTTCTTTATTCAGATTCATTTCTTCCATCTTAGCAATCATTCTAGGGCAATCCAACACTTCATGATCCATATCTTTACAACAAAGACAACCAGGTCTTTTCCCAGGGCATTCCATAGCAAGATGTCCCGGTCTTCTGCAATTATAACAGAGGGTTAATCCTCTCTTTCCTTTAAATGATCCCTAGCTTCTCCTGCACTGCGCACTAGGATCATGGTAGCTAACCTACAAAAATTTCTTTCTAGGATCCTGCATCCATTTGTTAGTCCAAACATTCTTTCTATGCATAGGTATAACATATATTTCACTATTCTTATCAGATCTACTCATATCAAGCCTTCTTTCATCTATTAGTGCCCTAGTTTTCAAGCTAGAACATAACCTATCAAACATACATAGATCCATACTTTAGAAACAAAAATTTCCACTTATATTACTTCTATAGAGCACAAAGCTTTCGGATCTAAAACTTTTCACTATTCTTACCTTTATCAGATCACAGAGCTTGCAGTTCTTACCTCTTTTAATAAAAAATTCTCACTTTTTCCTTTCTTAGAGCACAAAGCTTTCAGATCTTGCTTCTTTCATATACGACCTCCTTTCTTCAGATTAGGATTACTTCTTTAGCACAAAGATTTATAAATCGAGTAGGATATTGCACACTAGGGAACAGATCTACGCACAAAGATTTCACAATCTCAGGTCGAATATTTGCACAGAGCTTCTTCTTTCTCAGTTCCCAGCAATCACAGTTTCAGGTCCCAACAATGGAACCATTTGTTGGCACAGGGGTAGACCCAGGGTTCAATGCTACAACAATGCACCAACAAAGCCCTAACTATCATCCCTTTCAGCAACACCTACGAAGAAGATGAAGTCTCACCCAAGGTAGAGACAGGGGTAGTTGCAAGACTCAGGTGTCTGCAACCTTAGTTGGGACACAGATCTGTGATTATACTACTTAATAAATCACTTAGCACCATTATTTCCTCAATATGAAATCAATAATCACTTCACTGATAAAACAAAGATTCACAACATTCACACTAAGCTAATGTACTTAAACACTAAGCATGGCTATATAGATCAGATCTAACACTCTCACATATGATAAGCACAAAGCATAAGTAGATCTATCTAACTACATCAAAGAACTTAGCAAATAACCTGTGAACACATCAAGACAAACCACAAAAAAACATAACAAAGTATTTACGTGGTTCAACCCCACCCTGGGGCTACGTCCACCAACTCTTCTTATTTATTGTCTTAAGTCAATCAGTTACAAGCACATAGCCTCAAAACTCATACTCCGCACAATACATAAGATCTGTGCAACTCGCTAGATCCTTCTTCCTTATGTTACAACACTAATCCTTCCACAATCCACTACAAGGACCTCCACTTAACTCTCCAAGTCTCCTACGGTCATGCACAAATCTCTTACAGGCTCTACTTGCACTTAGCATGAATTCACATCACATAGATGAACTGCTACTTCTATCTTGCCTAAGCATGTATTTATATACAAAATAGGCCTAAACATGCATAAACCCATGGGCCGATGTCCCATTCCCGTTACATATTCCCACATCGCAAAAACGATCCAAAAAGGGGCCAAGATATCATGATCTTCACTTTGTATTTCTCTCCTCCTTCGACAAGTTGTCGAAGTCCCAAAATAGGTCAACATGACCAAGAATCTCCCAAAACTTGGTCAAGGGCCAACAAATGTTAGAAATTTTGGATACCTTGAAACAAAAACTGGTTACTGTGGCAATTTTAGTATTTCTATATTGGAAGAATGACTTCCATGTCCATGTAGATGCATCATCTATAACATTAAGCGCAATTCTAGATCAGTTAGGGGAAGGAGGTTTAGATCATTCCATTGCAATTTCCAGTATAAAGTTGTCAATTACTAAACAAAATTACACTACTACAGATCATGAAGGACAAACAATGGTGTATGCACTATAGAAGTTTAGGCATTATCTGCTCAGATCACATTTAAGTTTAGGATTTTTCCTATGAGTGGGACGCTTCTAGTGAACAAGTATTGTTCCCTATCCAACTTTGGTAATTTATTTTCATCAGTGATGTCATGGTTCCTAAATTTAATGATTTCAATATCCTAGAGAATATATTCTTCACTACTTACACCATTTGAAACCAGTGCTATCAAAAATGGGTACTTCCCATTGGCTAGTACATTGATAGATGGTGCATTTTCCATCTGCGGTGGTAGTTTATCTCTATGAAATATTTCCTGAGGAGCCAAACTTGAATCTTTGGCTACCTCCTCGACCTCTGGTGTCACCACTAGTCGCTTCATCTGTTTTTTCGTTGTTGGAAACGATGCTCCAAATTTGGGTGGTACCATTCCACTTCTGTGATGGATTCCTGGACTAGCTTTGTATCTATTTGTGGGTAGTTGTAGCTCAACTCTGGTACTCTCAATTTCTCTCTAGTTCTCTTTGTTTTCTCCCACTTGAAT
>JASDQU011025762.1:5948-16304 GCA_032191745.1 Picea mariana
TCCTTCCCACTCCTGAAAAGTATGCTTGGGTTGGATTCTTCCTTCACCTTCTTATCTTCTATTGGAAACAACATGTGTTTCCTACCATTCTTCTCTAGGGTGTAAGTATTCTTCCTCCCATCATGTATGACATTCCTTTCAAATTGTCATGGTCTTCCTAGCAAAACATGACATACATCCATGGGGATTACATCACATAAAATCTCATATTTGTATCCTCCTATTTTAAATTCAACTTGGCATTGTTTACTTACCATTACCTGGTGTCCTTTTTGCAGCCATGATAGCTTATATGGATTTGGATGTGCAATTGTTTCTAGCTCCAGGTTTTCCACCATCTATGTGGATACTAAATTTGTAGTTCTTCCAATGTCTATAATCACCTTGTAAACTCTATCCTTGGTCTTGCAAATAGTCCTAAACAAATTTTTTTTCTGTACTCGTGCTTCCACCTCCTTCTTCGATTTCAAAAGAAATTTCCCCATAATGAGGGATTTTCCATCTTGAACATCTTTTTCTTCCACATTTATTTTTTGTGCTACAAAAATGTGAGCTTCTCCTCCTTTATTTTTCTTAGGGCATTCCAAAGACATATGCCCTATCTTTCCATAGGAATAACATCTTATCTCTCCTCCTTTGCCTCTTCCTCTTCCTCGAGGAAAAGAATTTCTTTCACCATATTGTATCCCTCTGGAGCTTCCTCCTCTCTTTGTATGACTGTGGGAATTTTTAGATTCAGCTTTGGGTTTCTGGGTCTTGTCATGGAAAATTCCCTTACCTCTGTGTGGGATTTTTCCTTTGCTTCTTTGACTTTCTTTCCTATTCAACTTATCCTCTTCTTTCAGGGAATATTGATAAGAATCTTCAATTATGTTGGCACAGGGGAATATCCAGAGTTCAACGCTTAAAAAATGCACCAACAAAACCCTAACTATTGACCCTTTCGGAAACACCTACGAAGTAGGTGAAGTCTTACCCGAGGTAGAGCAAGGGGTGGTTGGAAGACTCAAATGTCTACAACCTAGATGGGACAAAAATACGATATTACAACACCTTAACAGAGCACTTAGCAGTTATCGTTCATTAGTATTTAGCCTTTGTTTGGAGGGCAAAGAAACCCTAATTACAAAGCAGCGCAATATTCGACAAGATCCAACACATTCAAGCACTAAGCACATCAACATAGATCAGATCTAGCATCTTATTCACATCATTAGGCACTAAGTTATCATATTCATCTAAGAATACATCATTACACTAAGCATTAATCATATGAATAATGAAACAACCATAATTCACAAAGAAACCACAACACAGGATATACGTGGTTCACCCCCAGCCTGGGGCTACGTCCACCAACTCTTCTTCTCTTTATTGTATTCCATCAATCATCTACATGTACAGAGCCACAAGATCCTACTCTGCATAGGACAGGAGATCTACGCACACTCCGCCAGATCCTTCTTCCTTGAGTTAGATTACAACATAAATCCCTACACAAGCCCCTTACATCCACTGCACTTAGCTTTGCAAATGTCCACACAACATGCACAAATCATTTACACTTATCACTCGCTCTTAGCACAACATCACACAGATTTATATATCCTTACATCACCTAGACATCTATTTATACATTACAAAAGGGCCTAGACATGGGTAAATCCATGGGCCGACATCCCCATACCTGTTACATAAGCCCAAAACCCAAAAAACCCTAAACAAGGGATAGAGATCCCGTGATTTCTTCTTTGAGTTGTGCTCCACCTTCGATAGCCTGTCGAAGTCCAAAAATAAGTCAAACCTGATCAAGGATATCCAAACCTTGGTCAAGGGCCAACATGCCCACAACACTCACATGTGACTCATCCCGAGTCACTCTGGCCTGGGTAGATTTGCCTCAAAATCCTCGAGCTTGGCTCAAGCTACTTCGACCTGTTGTTGCGCCAAGGCCTCCTGCTCGGGGAATTCTTGAATAGATGCCTCTTTCATAGGTCCTTCCAATCGTTGTTCGACTGCAATGACTACTTTATCTAGTTCTTCTCCTCGGCCTTCAATATCCTCAAATAGTTGGGAAGATGCCTCCTGGACTAGTTGGAGCCTCTGAGTCACTTCCATGCCTTTACTCTGTATGGCATGGACTTGTTGTTGAACAGTGCATTGTTCCTGGGATATTTTCTTTCTCTCAACTACAGACAAGAGTTTCAACTGTGCCTGTACTGTCGCTAGTTGCTGCTTTGCCTCCTGGAGTTGGGATTCCAGTGTCTTTAGTTCAGAATCCTCAGTAAGTCGCTCATAATTATGTGCACTGCGATCACTGAGTTGTTTACATTCCATGGTGAAGGCCTTGATTATCTCAAGTGCGCTCCGGACAGTGGCTTCTCTTTGGTCTCACACGTCCTACAGAGTGTTTGGTACTATTTGTATCTATAGATATGTTATTCTCTATTGAAGCTGTTGGATGGCTTCAACAAGTTGCGCTACTTGATGGTCCATTGGGTCTTCCTCCTTTTTCTCTACGCCCGTCATAGAGAGAAGTGTTCTGTTGAATGCTTCTTTTACTCCAAATTTCTCTACAAGTAGTTGTTCTTTCTCTTAATGGATCTACGCTTTCTCCTCTTCGAACTTTATTTGGAGGGAAACCTTCTCCTACTGCGCGACCCTGCGTTGCTCTACCATTTATTCTTGTGCTTGCTTCAGGGCCACTATGGAATGCTATTTTTCTTCATGTGCTTGATGAAGGCGAGCTTCAGTTACATCATCTATTATGCAGAGCTGGGTAGGATTGTCTCGCAACTCTGTTTCTTATGATGGCAGGGGTGCAGTAGATACTGCGCGGATGGAATGAAGGGCTTGTTGGACTCCTCTTAGCTCTGTCTCAATTCTATCATACATAGCTTCTTTTTTTGCTTCATTTCTCTGCAAAACATCTTCTAAGGTGTCTGATATGGCCGCAATGATGAATTCAAAGTCATCAAGCATGAGAACAGTCTGCAACCTAGTCTTACTAGCTTTAGACTTCTTCCGTGAAGTAGGTTTCGTGGGGGAAACCTTTTGTTTGTTATATAGCTCCGCATCACCAGGGGGGTTTTGTGGCGATGTTACTTCACCTTGCTTCTGCTAATCTTCTTTTCCATTGTTCTCTTCTTTATATACTTCATCATCACCTCCTCCTCCAGGTGATTCTGAAGCAGTTTCTTCTGATGCACTACTCAGCTGCTAGACCTCTTTTGTCTTCTTCCTTCTGCTATTTCCAGGTGTATCATTCCCTTCATGAGTGACCTTCGAGCTTTCAATTAGTTCGAGATTGTAAAGTTCTGCTGGGTCAACAGGGATAAGGCGATCTGCAGTCCATTCTTTAGTTATTTCTTCTAGGTCCTCCTCTGTGAGTTTGTAATAACTCTATAGTACTTCATTGTGTTTGTCTCTATGTGCAACGATATAGATAAAATTTATGTCTGCGTGGAACTCCACAAATGGGTTGAACCTATGCAGGGTCTTTGGCGTCATACATGGGACAACTTCAATAACCCTCTTTAACTGCAGTTATTAGGTGTGGAACATCATGTTTGACTTCCACTATTTTCTCATGTCGCTCGAATGCCAGAGCGAGGCAAACTTCGCGGCTAAGGGTTCAGATGGCTCTATTTCAGGGAAGGTCGCACCTTCTGGCATCTCCTAATCTATGAATGCGGTGAAGATCAGCAACCAACTAAAATGAAACTCATAGCCCTGATCCTAAGCTTCATGGAAATCTTGGTCTAACTGGTTCACTAAGTACTTTGCCCAGTTCATCTGTAGCCCTTCCACACATTTTCTTGCGAGGTCAACAAAAATATCTGTGACCTGCATGGGTCTGTTCTTCCAGACTAGCTTACCAACAGTCAACTGGAAAGCAAGATGCATTGCGCCATTATGGATGGAGTCTATATTGTAGTCTCACTTCCCCTTCTCCACATCGTCGTAGGTATCTTTAATCTTCTGCGCTAGGGCGTGGTTTGCATCCTTTGCTGGGTAAAAGTCTTGCAGGTCTAGTCTCTGCATGCTCAATCTAGTGATTCAATGGATCAACGTCAAGTCGATGGTGAAGCATTTATATAGCCACAGAAAACCGCCATGGAAGCTCGACAGCAGGATCTTAACGCACGCGTTAACCTCTTGTTTCCTTCTGAAATGGGGTATCTTCATTATGTTCAGGATAGTGGACTGCGCAAGGTCCATAGTCCATGATTGGGATATTATCCTCAAGTTTTTCCCCTTTGTCCTAGTTAAATACCTGTGAGGGGTGAGCATGCTGAAGTTCTTGCGATGACCTAGGTTGAAGTCATTGATATTTAGTGTCATGATCTTATCCGGCTGAGGCTTGCCTGTGCATATCCCCTTCGGGAGGTACGTCGTGATGAATGGGTAGTCGAAGCCCCTTGGGACACTATCACGACTCACCACACTGGCCAGAGGTGGGATGTAGTTAGCCAGGATGGATGGGATTAACTTCACATTCTCTAAGTCATTTCTATGCTTGGTTCTTTTCTCATCTACAGCTTGGGATGGTCCATATCTGCGAGAAATCAATAGGGAGGCTTGCACTCCTCACTCGATGAAGCTTGAATTCCGAAGGACATCAACTTCTCATCCATAAGGTTGATTAGAACTTCTTCGACAGAATTTTCTACGACGTTGAGTTCATCTGACATGCGCGCTCGATATTGGAGAATTTGGGTCGATGAACAAATGCTCAATGCAATAGAACAAGTGGCAAAATCTCGGTAAAGACATCGCGATAACAATGAATTGTCTTGTTGGGTCAGATACAATTTGCGAAAGAGTTATCAGTGCAACAATCAATGAAATAAGTAGACAACTATGTAACAGATCCCTTCAATGGACAAGAGGCCTTCATCAATGCAGTTATGTCCATTATGACGCAGTCCCAACGGTCTGATGGTGAGATTTTCAATTGTAACTGTTGTTCTAACCGTTCAGGAACATCAATCTAACGGTTATAATGTCTCCAACGGTCATATTTCTTTGCCATGGTGAAGTGCCAATATGAGCTTCTCTAATATTTCGATGAATTTCAAATTTTGTAGATCTTCCTTCTGCGAAGCCTTCTTTGGAACTTCCTGTAATTTCTCCAACTTTTCTTTCTTCTTGCTGAGATTTCTATCCTTCTTCCCTGTGATCTGGGTCTCGGTATTCCTCTTTCCATTCTAATTCTTATCTCCTCTTGGCACAGTAACTTCGCATTGTTGATGGTCTTTAATAGGGTTCAGGGGAAATACTTCTTCTTTGTCTGGGGTAGGTTCTCTACTCTTTTGTACAGACAGGTGTTTCAAGTCTTCTTGTGTTCTTTCAACTTTGACATCCAAGTTTTGGGTTCTGAACAACTTGGACCTATTCTCCTATTCTTTGATCAAGTGCTCTATCCTCCTAGTCATGAAATCTTTTAATTTGTTCATTTTTTATTCCAGAGATTCCTCTTCTTTTCTCTGGGTTTGATCTTTCTCAATCCAGGGTTTTCCTAGAAACATAACAAATGAGGCACTATCCTCAATAAATTTAACAGCCTCAAATTCTTCCTCTATTGAAGTTCCATGAGTACTCATAGAGATTTGGGTAAGTCTTCCACATAGGGTTATCAACTTTCCTCTAAATAATCCTATTCCTCCCAATGAAGGAATCATAGCAGGCTTTCCTAAAATTTCCCAGGTTCTTTCTGTCATGATATTCACCTGTGTTTCCTCACCTAGGACACAGTCTATGTCAAAGTCTGATATTCTTGTTTCTATGCATTCTTTTTCTTTGAAGATCTCTAATAAGTTGATATCTATGTGATCCTTCAGGGTTTATTTCATTTGTAGTAATATTGTCTTTGATTCTTTTGGGGGTTCTTCCATGGTCTCGGTTTCTTGTCCTTTCTCATTGTCTTATTGTTCCATATTCATTCTTTCAATCTTAGCAATCATTCTAGGGCAATCCAAAACTTCGTGGTCCATAGCTTTGCAAAAACGACAACTAGGTCTTCTACCTGGGCATTCTTTAGCAAGATGTCCCGGTCTTCTGCAACTGTAACAAAGAGTTAATCCTCTCTTTCTCTTAAATGATCCCCAACCTTTCTTGTACTGTGCACTAGGATCATAGTAGCTAACTTGCAAAAAATTCTTCCTAGGATCCTGCATCCATTTGTTAGTCCAAACATTCTTTCTATGCATAGGAATAACCTATCTTTCATTATTTCTATGAGATCTACTCATATCAAACCTTCTTTTGTCTAGTTGTGCCCTAATTTTCAGACTAGGACAAAATTTATCAAACATACCTAGATCCATACTTTCGAAACAAAATTTTCCACTTATCTTACCTTTAACAAAGCACAAAGCTTTCAGATCTTACCTCTTTAATAAAAAAATTTCACTTTACCTTTATCAGAGCACAAAGGTTTCAGATCTTACCTCTTTTCTTAATTTTTTCCACCTCTCTTAGTACAGAGCTTCGTAAGTCAAGTAGAGTATAGATCTACGCATAGAGTTTTCTTTCTTTTCCTCAATTCCCAACAATCATAGTTTCAGGTCCCGACAATGGAACCATTTGTTGGCATAGGGGCAGACCCAGGGTTCAACGCTTCAACAATGCACCAACAAAAACCTAACTATTGGCCCTTTTGGCAACACCTGCGAAGCAGGTGAAGTCTCACCCAAGGTAGAGGCAGGGGTGGTTGCAGGACTCAAATGTCTATAACCTAGCTGGGACACAGATATGAGATTACAACACCTTAACAGAGAACTTAGAAGTTATCGTTCATTAGTATTTAGCCTTTGTTTGTGGCGCAAAAAAACCCTAATTACAGAGAAATGCAGTATTCGACAAGATCCAACACATTCAAGCACTAAGAACATCAACATAGACAAGATCTAACATCTTATTCACATCATTAGGCACTAAGCTATCATATTCATCTAAGAATACATCATTACACTAAGTGTTAATCATATGAACAATGAAACAACCATAATGCATAAAGAAACCACAACACAAGATATACGTGGTTCACCCCTAGCCCGGGGCTACGTCCACCATCTCTTCTTCTCTTTGTTGTCTTCTGTCAATCATCTACATGTACAGAGCCACAAGATCCTACTTCACATAGGACATGAGAACTGCGCGCACTCCACCAGATCCTCCTTCCCCGAGTTAGGTTACAACACAAATCCCTACACAAGCCCCTTACATCCACTGCACTTAGCTCTACAAATGTCCACACGACATGCACAAAGCATTTACAATTATCACTCACACTTAGAAAAACATCACACAGATCTCTATCTCCTTACATCGCCTAGAAATCTATTTATACATTACAAAAGGGCCTAGACATGGGTAAACCCGTGGGCCGACATCCCCATACCTGTTACATAAACGCAAAACACAAAAATCCCTAAACAAGGGACCAAGATCCAACGATCTCTGCTTTGACTTGTGCTCCACCTTCGACAGCCTGTCGAAGTCCCAAAATAGGTAAAACCTGACCAAGGATCTCCAAAACATGCTCAAGGGCCAACAAAGTATCCTCGTAGTCACCATGCTAATTTCATCACGGATTTCATATCTTAGGCCATTAATGTACTTGGCAACCTTCTCTTCATCACTTTCATGGTGACTAGCTCTGATGTTCAGTCTATAGAAATCTTATGTGTACTCTTTTACTGTCAAACCCTTTTGTCTCAGGTTCTCTAGTCTCCTGAACAGATTTATTTGATAGTCTTCGGGTATGAATTTATCCTTTAGCTTGGCTACCATTTTGTACCATCTTTTAATTTTATGTTTCCTTTGCTTCTTCTGTCAGCCTGCAGTTCATCCCACCACAATGTTGCATGCCCTTTTAGCCTTGTGACAACATGTTTTACTTTCTTCTCATCATAGACCTCCTCATAGTCGAAGTATTTGTCCATTGCTCTTATCCAATCCAACAACTCTTCCACATCCAAATTTCCTTCATACATTGGGATTTCCATTTTTTCTTTGGCTCCCATTTTTACAACAGCTCTCAGCAAGAATTCTTCTGCAACATATTCTCCTGCATCTCCTTCAACTTCCATTTCTTCACTTTCGGCCTCACTAGTGTCACATGCATCTGGTGCTCTTCTTTGGGCAATTTCTATGGAATTTAGCCTCGCACAGAGTCTCATAATTTCCTCCTCCATTGATGGATTCGTTACGGGTTTGTCCCTACGTATTCTTGGTGACATGGTGCTACGATTTCTTCACACAAGGCTCAAATTTGGATCTGATACCACTTTTATGCAAACCCCCTCCGAAACACTCTAATGCCAAAGTATAGGATCGCTTGACGTGTGTTCCTGCTTGGATTCGACGGTCACGAATACTTCTCTCCTTTAGGAATTTGATGATCTTGCACCCTTGTACTCTTTAAAACTCTGAATAGGAATGATGCCAAAGCCTTTAAGGGTTATCCACCTTGCAACTTTCCCCAAATATCACAGTTGTCATCTCTATGGTGATCTCCAACTAGATATCCACCATCGAGTCCCTCAAATTCTTCCTTTCAAGGGATTACCGTCATTATCCTTCCTGAGATTAGGCTCTAGAAGTATATGAGACCTCCACCTCCCCTCTATGCACTCTCTTCGAACTTTGGACGTTCGGACTTAGAAAACTTGCTAAGTCTTTTCTCCTCAATGCTCAGACTGTTGTCTCTCCTGAGCTTGTTCCTCTAAATTTTTAAAACCTTGGGCGCGCCCCTTGCGGCCTTGGAACTCTGTAACACTTTGTTTTCATCCCCTTCAAAAATATTATGAGAACAACTCAGCCTATGCACTCCTTGCATGGATCTATGCTTTCTCTGCACTACTTCTACCAAAGATTCAACGTTGTCTCTCCTGAGTTTCTCTGAGTTAAAGTTAACTCTGTCAACGCGCTCCTTGCGGACAATGTGCACTCATTGCACGAGCTCTCAAAAGAGAAACAATTGAAACTTATTCTAGCTCCACATATTCATGTATTTAACCACATAATACATTCACAACCACAAAAACAAGTAAAAACAAAGAATTTAAATGAACAGAAAGCCTACCATTCATTCAGATAAAGATAATAACAAAAACACCAAACATTTCGATTTAAAGATTTTATGTTCTATTCATTCAACTGATANCTTTTCTCCTCAATGCTCAGACTGTTGTCTCTCATGAGCTTGTTCCTCTAAATTTTTAAAACCTTGGGCGTGCCCCTTGCGGCCTTGGAACTCTGTAACACTTTGTTTTTATCCCCTTCAAAAATATTATGAGAACAACTCAGCCTATGCACTCCTTGGGTGGATCTATGCTTTCTCTGCACTACTTCTACCAAAGATTCAACGTTGTCTCTCCTGAGTTTCTCTGAGTTAAAGTTAACTCTGTCAACACGCTCCTTGTGGACAATGTGCACTCATTGCACGAGCTCTCAAAAGAGAAACAATTGAAACTTATTCTAGCTCCACATATTCATGTATTTAACCACATAATACATTCACAACCACAAGAACAAGTAAAAACAAAGAATTTAAATGAACAAAAAGCCTACCATTCATTCAGATAAAGATAATAACAACAACACCAAACATTTCGATTTAAATATTTTATGTTCTATTCATTCAACTGATAATGCACATAGGTACAAGTAGTCCTCCACTGCTCCTTCAACAACTTATACAATGCTCTCTGGCTCTCAACAACAACAACTCTCTCTCTCTCTCTCTCTCTCTCTCTCTCTCTCTCTCTCTCTCTTAATAACAACTATTACAAAATGAGCAACCAACTTTCACAAATGAGCAACAACAACCTTCTTTGGGAATACGATACAAATATATATACAAGTGGTGATTCATCGATCATTTCCCCCTAACAACCTAATGCTATCCTATTAGAATTTAATGCATCCATCTACTAAGGAGTATGGAGTTAATGTCTTTTACAAATAAGATCAGTTCTGATGTGCAACCTATATACAATACAAGCTTTATATTAAAGTGATACTAATCCGAGAGGATCTTTGGGGATGGCCTCAGCCTCCGATCATTAATTACATATATTTTCATAAAATTTCAAATTCAAAAAGGTGCGCTCTCTTTTGTGTAGTCCAAATCAGCTCCATAAATGTGTTGGTTGATGTGTTTCTCTCTAGCCTGTCCTCACTTTAAATGATGATGTATATGCTCCTGCATCAATACATCTATCACAACTTTTCACATTAAAGAATGTTTCGAAAATTAGGGAGAATAACATAATTTGTTTACATGTCATCCGTCTTTTTTATTATAATATGATTTCATGGATTCTTTAGAGACATGTGCAAGTGGAT
>JASDQU011025763.1:18979-32148 GCA_032191745.1 Picea mariana
GTCCTGATACTATCCATCTTTTCTATGTCCTTTGTTCGGTGGGTTGGGGCCGCCCTTTCCATGTTTTTTTTGTGAGGGGTTCCCAGGCCCAAATTGTTGCGTATTTTGTTTGAGCTTCTGCTCGATTTTGACGGCATATCGGTAGGCCGTGCCTAAGGATGAGATGTCCAGAAATTCCATTTCCGTCTGGATGTATCTATGCAGATCACTGTGATACTTGAGCACCATATGTTTCTTTGAATCTTTGATACCAAACTTGGTGCGCAAGGTATGGAAAATATTTGTGAAATCTGTCATTGCTTGGTCTCTTTCTTGCCACAGTGTGGTCCATTTGGTATACAGGTCATCATAACTTCTGACAGGGTAGTATTGTTCCTTAATAGCATCCCTTAAGGATTCCCAAGTGGTCGTGACTGAAAATAATGAGGTTTCCTTTATTTCCTTTTGCTCATATAAAATTTACCACCAATCTTTGACATGGGGAACGACTTCGAGGAGCACAAAAGTAATATTTTCTTTATTCGAAAAGTTATGGATAGAGAAATACCCTTCTAGTAGATTCAACCACTTATCTACAAAATCTACTTCTATCTAACCTTCAAATATAGGAATATTGAAGTTTATTTGTACCTTGAAGGGGATGATGCCTCCGCTCGAAGAAGATGTGTCGCCTGTTGGTAGCCACCAAAGGATTTGCACAAAACTGTCCATCATCGCGTTCCTATGTTGCGTGAGGGATTCCTCAATCAAAAGTTTGAAAGGATATCCTATCCCATCATATTTATTTTCTTCTACCATGGGAAGTCTCTTTGGCATGCGAGAGATTCTTTCCTCAAGAGAAACAAGCTTGAGACCCAACTCTTTGTACTTCGACCTCGTTGGGGACATGCATTAAGATGACAAGGAGAAGACCGCTCCGATACCACTAATCTAGATTTTATGAGCAGAACGAAATGAATACAGATTATTAACAGGTGCTTAACACAAAATAAGAGAGATATAGTAAAAATGGTTTTCTATTCAATAACGAAATAAGCTAAAACTGTAAAATGCAGTGGAAACTGTAAAAGGCAGCTTATCTTTGAGAAGAGATGTGATGGCAACGCAAATTGGTAAGAAGAAGGTTACAATGACGCTTTGAAGGCCTTTTTACAATAAACAAGAATGTGAAAAACCCTAGACATTTGAAAACCTAACCCTAGGAGATGAAGCGCCAAAAGTCACATGCTCCCCATTTGGGTAAGTTAGTACATCAACTTCCCAGGGTCGTAACGTTTGCATACGATCTCCGTTTTAGGTGTGTGATAGCCCATTGGAAAGGTATCATCAAGGAGATTCATTTGGGTGGCTCAATATTGATGTTGGATATAATTGAGGAGATCAATCCTAAAAGACCTTAATTTAGGCCCTCAAAATGGCCCCGAAAGTTAAAACTGCAAAAAATAGTAAATTGCCAAAATTGTCAGAAAACTGTTTTGGGACAGTTGGAAAAGGTGGGTGGCCAATGATATCCATATGGATCAATACTCCATACTTAGGAAGAAATGGTCTCCATTTCATTGAGGTGCCCCATAATATGAGGAAATGTTTGTTGAACTTGGCCCCGGGTGAGCCACTTTCGTTGGTGGAGGAGTTGCCCTGCTTTGACGACTCGATAAAGATGGATCCTTTATTTTTGAGTGCCCTTGATCTATCTATTCACAATATGATCAATGGATTCTTTTTGTATGCATTTGGGGTTGAGATATATTGGTGTTAGCTGTTCTTCTACTTTTGAGGTGCCCAATAATGGTGGGAAATAAGGGTGAAGGAGATCCACATTGAACATTGGGTGTAGGCCAAGGAAAGGAGGAATGTTGAGCTCAAAAGAATTATCCCCCACATCCTTGGTGATAATGTACGACACATAACAGAGTGGGTGAATCTTCTGATGGGGTCCTGTAAGGTGTTCTTTCTGCAAGTGAAACCAAACTTTGTCACCCAGCTAAAACTTATGTGGCACCCGATGTTGATCATGGCACTGTTTGTACTTGTCATTGGACTTCTGTAGGATATCCTGAACTTGTTGGCGAATGTGATGGATCCGTTTAATGAACTAGGTGGCTTTGTCAGATTCAGTTGGTGCAGGAGATGATTCGATCAAGGTGAATGCAAGGGGAAGTGCAACATCTATGGAACCCAATGGTTGGAATCCCAACCCCACTTGAAAGGGGTTGTGGTCAGTTGAGCTATGCAGGGCTCAGTTGTAGCTATGTTGGACATAGGGAAGGCTCTCATCCCATGTGCAAGGGTGATTTGAATTATACATGAAAGGATATGCACAATCATTCAATTTACAACCTTAGTTTGGCCATCTATCTGGGGGTGGAAGGCTGTGGATTTGGTGAGCTTGGTGTCCAATAGTGACCAGAGGCTCAACCAAAATGTGCTGAGAAATCAACTATCCTGATATGAGACAATGGTTTGTGGGATTAAAAAATGTACCTAGAATCGTTCAAAGAAGAGCTTGGCAATGGCCTTTGTTGTGTTTCTCTTCTTGTAGGAAACCATAATCGTCATCTTAGAGAAGCGATCAATAGCCACAAAAACACAATCATTTCCCCATTGGTGGATGGGAGGCCTGACATGTAGTCCATTGAGATGGATTCGCATGGCCTGTCAAGAGTGGGAAGAGGGGTGTATAGGCCCTATTTATTAGTGGTTGGTTTGGGAATAGCGCAGGCAGTGGAGGACCTGATATACTTTCTGACCTCCTGTCGAAGTTTTGGCCAGTAGAAATGTTTTTGTAGCAGCGCCACTGTCTTTTCGATGTCGAAGTGTCCTGCCACCCGACTATAGTGGACTTCCCAGATAAACTTCACTTTATCACTTGATGGAACATAGATATGGTCCAGATGACACAACAACTATCCTGAAGATCTAAATTATCCACAACTGCGTTTGCACCCAACATTTGGTAGGTGGTGGCGAAGTCAGGTTTCGTCTCATAGAGTTGGGGCCATCTAGATGTCTCATGTTTGTGAGAGTCTAGCACCATGGTGAGTGTCGCGACTGGAAGTCTGATGAGGCAATCAGTGATGTGATTGGTGCTTCCTCTTTTATAATTGATGCTGAGGTGGAATTGCTACAAGTATGTGGACCACTTTTGATGGTGGTCATTCTGAAATTTTCCCTGTGTCTGCATGAATTGGAGTGGCTTATGATCTATGTGGATGATTGTCTCCTTCCCAAGAATGTAATGTCTCCACTGGCGACATGCTTGCACAATGGAGTACATTTCTTTGTCATAATTAGCATACTTATGGATAGTATCTAAGAGTTTCTCACTATGATAGGCCACAGGGTGACCGTGCTAAGTGAGAACGATGCCTACAACATAGTCTAAAGCATCTATCTCGATCTCAAAAGTATGTTGTAGGTATGGTAGTGAAAGTAATAGGTTTGAGCACAAACACTTCTTCAAATCATGGAATGTTTATTTTTGGGACCAGCCCCATGCAAATTTCACCTTACCACCACCCCTGTTTATTTGGCTGAGGGCCCATGCAATATGGGAGAAACCCAACACAAACCTGTGGTAGAAATTGGCAAGGCCCAAGAAGCTCCAAATCTCAGTGAGTGTTTTTGGGGCTGGCCAGTCATAGATGATTTGGATCTTGGCTAAATCCACATGTATGTTATGCTGATCAATGATGTATCCCAGGTAATGGACCCTGTCCATGCCGAAGGAGCATTTTTCCAAGTTGGCGTATAGCTTGTGCTGCCACAGGGTGTGTAGAACCTACTGAATATGTTGCATGTGTTCAGGCCAATTCTTGTTGTAAGTTAGAATGTCATCGAGATAAACCACTACAAACGTATTCATGAATGGTCGCAGGATATCATCCATCATCATCGTGAAAGTGTTTGTATAATTTTTCAAACCTAAGGGCATGACAAACCATCCAAAAAGGCCTTCCTTTGACTTGAAGGCAGTCTTCAATACATCTATTTGTTCTATCGGGACCTGGTGGTAGCCAGACTTTAGATCAATCTTACTAAAGTATTTGGCCCCTGTGAGTTGATCAAGGAGGTCATCGATTCGGGGAATCAGGTACCATTTTTTGACTATGATTTTATTCGGAGCCTGGTAATCAATACGGAGTTGCTAGGTCCCATCTTTCTTTTGTACCAACATGATCTGGCTCCCGTAAGGTGATGAGTTGGGGCAGATGTGCCCCTTGTGGAGATTTTCTTGGACCTATTATATGATCTCCTCATTCTTTAGTAAAGAGAGATGATAGACTGGCCTAGTGGGTAGCAGTGTGTTGGGGGTCATATCGATGGGGTGGTTAACCTGGCAGTGCAGAGGTAACCATGTAGGTGAGGAGAATATATCTGAGTATTCTTCCACAACCTTATCTACTTGCTTTTGCTGTGTGGAGAGGTTGGCTGTAGAGACCCTAGATGTGGTTGTGATCTTTCGCTTATTCTGAGAGAGAATCATGAAGAAGACAAACTTCCCTCTCTTAGAGATGACCTTCTTGCATTGCTTAGCAGAGATCAAGGAAATAGCACTAGGTGGGACTGCCTCAGGTATCCTGTACAATTTCTAGTTCAAAGTAATAATAAAACTACGAGGCCTAGACTCAAATATAGCATGATGTTTCCATAAATAAGGTTGGCCCAAAATAAAATCACAAACTAGATGTATCTATGAAGAGCACCATGATACTTGAGGACCAGATGTCACTCCTAATATTTGATACCCAACTTGGTGTGCAAGGTATGGAATATATTAGTGAAATCTGGCACTGCTTGGTCTCTTTCTTGCTGCAGTGTGGTCCATTTGGTATACAAGTCATCATAACTTCTGAAAGGGTAGTATTTTTCCTTAATAGCATCCCTGAAGGATTCCTAGGTGGCCATGATAGAAAATAATGAGGTTTCCTCTGTTTTCGTTTTCTCACAGAAAATTTCCCACCAATCTTTGACATGGGGAACGACTTTGAGGAGCGTAAAAGTAATCTTTTATTTATTCAAAAATTTATGGACAAAAAAATAGCCTTTTGGTAGATTCAACCACTTGTCTACAAAATCTACATCTATTTGACCTTCAAATATAGAAATATCGAAGTTTATTTGTACCTTGAAGGGGGCAGCACCGCCATCTGAAGAATATGCGTCGCCTGTTGGTACCCACCGAAGGATTTGTGCGAAACTATCCATCATCTCGTTCCTCTGTTGCATGAGGGTTTCCTCAATCAATATTTTTAAAGGATAACCTATCCAATCATATTTATTTTCTCCTTCCATGGGAGGTCACTTGGGCATGTGATAGATTCTTTCCTCAAGAGAAACAAGCTCGAGACCCAAGTCTTTGTACTCCGACCTCGTTGGGGACATGCATTAAGGTGACAAGGAGAAGATGGATCTGATACCATTGATCTAGATTTTATGAGTGGAAAAAAATGAATATAGATTATTAATAGGTGCTTAAAACAAAATAACAAAGATACAGTAAAACTAGTTTTCTATTAAATAACAAAATAAGCTGAAACTGTAAAATGCAGCGGAAACAAGCTTGTTGGAATGGTGGTGGCTTATCTCTGAGAAGAGATGTGATGGAAGTGTGCATTCACAAGAAGAAGGTTACAATGAGGCTTTGAAGTAATTTTTACAATAATAAAGAATGCCAAAAACCATAGACATCCAAAAACCTAACCCCATGAGATGAAGCCCCAAAAGTCATGTGGGCGCCGTTTGGGTAAGTTAGTACATCAACTTCTCGGGGTCGTAACTTTTGCATACGATATCTGTTTTAGGCATGTGATAGCCCATTGGAAAGGCATCATCAAGGAGATTCATTTTGGGGGATTAATAATGAGTTTATTCATTTGAGGATCTAGATCCTAAAAAACCTTCATTTAGGCCCTCAAAATGGCTTCGAAAGTTAAAACTACTAAACATATTAAATTGCCAATATTGTCAGAAAATTATTTTGAGCTAGTTGGAAAAGGTAGGTGGTGATCGATATCCATATGGATCAATCCTCCCTCGTTAGGAATAAATGTTCTCCATTGCATTGAGGTCCCCAATCAGATGAGGAAATTTCTACTAAACTTGGCCCCGGGTGAGCCACTTGCCTTGGTGCAGGAGCTGCCTTGCTTTGACGACTCGATAAAGTTGGATCCTTTCTTGTCAAGTGCCCTTGATCTGTCTGTCCACAATATGATCATTGGATTATTGTTTTATGCAGTCGGGGTTGATCTCTATTGGTGTCAGTTGTTCTTCTACTTCTGAGGTCTCCAATAATGGTGGGAAATAAGGGGGAAGGAGATTCACGTTGAACACTGGGTGCAGGCCAAGGAAAGGAGGAATGTTGAGATCAAAAGCATTATACACAACAACCTTGGTGATAGTTTACTACCCATAATGGAGTGGAAGAGGCTTCTGATGGGGTCATGTAAGCCGTTCTTTCTGTAAGTGCAACCAAAATTTGTCACCCACTTGAAACTTATGTAGCATGAGATGTTGATCATGACATTGTTTGTACTTGTCATTAGACTTTTGTAAGATATCTGAAACCTATTGGTGGATGTGGTGGATCCACTCAATGAACTGGGTGGCTTTGTCAGCTTCAGTTGGAGCAGGAGATGAGTCGGTCAAGGTGACCGCAAGGGGAAGTGCAACATCTATGGAACCCAATGGTTGGAATCCCAACCCCACTTGAAAGAGGATGTGGTTGGTTGAGCTATGCAGGGCTCAATTGTAGCTATGTTGGACATAGGGAAGTCTCTCATCCCATGTACGAGAGTGCTTTGAATTATACATGTGAAGGATATGCACAATCATTCAATTTACATCCTCGGTTTGGCCATCTGTTTGGAGGTGGAAGGCTGTGGATTTGGTGTGCTTGGTGTCCAGCAGTGAGAAGAGGCTCGACCATAATGTGCTAAGAAATCGACTATCTTGATCTAAGACAATGGTTTGTGGGATTCCAAAATGTACCCAGACTCATTCAAAGAAGATCTTGGAAGTGGCCTTTTTTGTGGTGCTCTTCTTGCAGGCAACCAGAATCACCATCCTAGAGAAGTGATCAACAACCACAAAAACATAATCATTTCCCTTCCTAGTGGATGGGAGGCCCGACATGTAGTCCATTGAGATGGATTCCCATGGTCTTTTAGGAGTGGGAAGAGGGGTGTATAGGCCCTATTTCTTAGTGTTTTATTTGGCAATAGCACAGGCAGTGCAGGACCTGATATACTTGTTGACCTCCTATCAAAGTTTCATCCAGTAGAAATGTTTTTGTAGCATCACCACTGTCTTTTCGATGTCGAAGTGTCCTGCCACCCGAATTTAGTGGGCTTCCCAGATCAACTTCAATCTCTCACTTGATGGAACACATATATGGCCCAGACGACACAACAACCCATCCTGAAGATGGAAATTATCGACAACTGTGTTTGCACCCAACATTTGGTAGGTGGTAGCGAAGTCAAGGTCTGTCTCATAGAGTTGGGGCCATCCAGATGTCTCATGGCTGTAAGATTCTAACACCATGGTGAGTATAGTGATTGGCAGTCTACTGAGGCAATTAGCGATGCGATTGTTTCTTCCAGTTTTATACTTGATGTTGAGGTGGAAGGGTGGATGTTCCCCTTGTGGAGCAGTTCTTAGATATGTCTCTTGATCTCCTCATTCTCTAACAAAGAGTGACAATAGATTGGACCATTGGGTAGTGATGTGTCGGGGGTCAGATCGATGGGGTGCTTGATCTAGCAGTGCATAGGTACCCCTATAGGTGAGAAGAAGATATCTGATTATTCTTCCATGACCTTATATACCTACATCTGCTATGTGGAGAGGTTAGTCGCAGAGACCCTAGATGTGGCTATGATCTTTCACTTATTCTGAGAGAGAATCACGAAGAAGAAAAACTTCCCCATCTAAGAGATGACCTTCCTACATTTCTTAGTAGATATCAAGGAAATAGCACTAGGTGGGACTGCCTCGTGTATCCTGTACAATTTCTTGTTCAAATTAATAATAACACTATGAGGCCTAGACTCATATACAACATGAAATTTCCATAATAAAGTTGGCCCAAAAGAACATCACAAACTTCAAGAGGAGAAACATCACACAATACCTCGTCTTTGAAGGGCTTGATGTCGTACGACAGTCGTCACTATTGGCTGACGTGGAGATCGCTTCCTTGGCGGAGACATCCAATGGTGTATGGTTGTGGGTGCATTGTTGTTGGTAGGGCTAGCCACTTGATGAACTCTGCAAATATGAGGTTATTATGGATACCGCTATCAACAATTAAGTGCACCGGAGTGCCTTTTACCCACATCTATGAATGGAAGAGGTGCTCTCCTTCTTCTGGATCGTCTGGTTTACCAGGCTAGAGCTTGGTGGTAGCAATGGTGGAATTGGGTTCCACGTCAATGATCCGTCTTCCCCTTTCTGGTTCTATCTCAGAGTCATAATCTATGTCATATTCAGATTCTTTCACTTCATCCACCAGCGACAGCTTTGAGTGGAAGTCAACAGTGTTATGCCAAGGGATCTTATGGAAGTCACACCACTTCCTGGTATATTTCTTTGTCTTTTCGGTGTCCTTATTTACTTTTGGTTTGGACTGGTTGTCCTGATACTATCCATATTTTCTCTGTCCTTTGTTCGGTGGGTTGGTTCACCCTTTCCTGGCTTTTGTTGTGAGAGGTTCTGAGGCCCAAATTGTCGCGTCTTTTGTTTGAGCTTCTGCTCGATTTTGATGGCATATTGGTAGGCCGCCCCAAGGATGAGATGTCCAAAAATTCCATTTTGGTCTAGATATATCTATGGAGATCACCACAATACTTGAGCACCATATTTCGCTCCAAATATTTGATACCCAACTTGGTGCGCAAGGTATGGAAGATATTTGTGAAATCTGGCACTACTTGGTCTCTTTCTTGCCGCAGTGTGGTCCATTTGGTATATAGGTCGTCATAACTTCTGACAGGGTAGTATTGTTCCTTAATATCATCCCTGAAGGATTCCAGGTGGTTGTGACTGAAAATAATGAGGTTTCCTCTGTTTCCTTTTGCTCACAGAAAGTTTCCCACCAATCTTTGACATGGGGAATGGCTTTGAGGAGCACAAAAGTAATCTTTTCTTTATTCAAAAAGTTATGGATAGAAAAATACACTTCTAGTAGATTCAACCACTTGTATACAACATATAAATATATATGAACTTCAAATATATGAATATTGAAGGTTATTTGTACCTTGAAGGGGGAAGCACCCTCATTCAAATAAGATGCATCGCATGTTGGTAGCCGCCGAAGGATTTGCGCGAAACTATCCATCATCTCGTTCCTCTGTTGGGTGAGGGATTCCTTAGTCAATAGTTTGAAAGGACCTCATGTCCCATCATAATTATTTTATCCTCCCATGGGAGGTCACTTGGGAGTGCGAGAGTTTTTTTCCTCAAGAGAAACAAGCTCGAGACCCAACTCTTTGTACTCTGACCTCGTTGGGGACATGGATTAAGACGACAAGGAGCAGACTACTCTGATACCACTGATCTATATTTTATGACTAGAAATAAATGAATAAATATTATTAATATGTTCTTAACAAAAAATAACAAAGATACAGTAAATCTGGTTTTCTATTCAATAATGAAATGAGCTAAAACTGTAAAATGTAGCGAAAACAAGCTTGTTGGAATGGTGGAGACTTATCTCTGAGAAGAGATGTGACGGTAGCACGCATTCAAAAGAAGAAGGTTACAATTAGGTTTTTAAGGCATTTTTAAAATAATCAATAATTCCAAAAACCATAGACATCCAAAAACCTAACCCTAGGAGATGAAGCGCCAAAAGTCACGTGGGCCCCGTTTGGGTAAGTTAATACATCAACTTCCCGGGGTCGTAACTTTTGCATACAATCTTTGTTTTAGGCGTGTGATAGCCCATTGGAAAGGTATCATAGAGGAGATTAATTTTTGGGTATCAATCATTCCTTCATCCATAACTAAGGATATTTATCCTGAAAAACCTTCATTTAGGCCCTCAAACTGGCCCCGAAAGTTAAAACTGCTAAAAATAGTAAATTGCCAAAATTGTCAAAAAATTGTTTTGAGCCAGTTGGAAAAGGTGGGTGGCCATAGATATACATATGGATAAATAATACCTCCTTAGGAAGAAATGGTCTCCATTGCATTGAGGTCCCCCATCAGATCAATAAATTTCTGCTGAACTTGGCCCCGGGTGAGCCACTTGCCTTGGTGCAGGAGTTGCCCTGCTTTGACAACTCGATAAAGTTGGATCCTTTGTTGTCAAGTGCCCTTGATATGTCTATCCACAATATGATAATTGGATGCCTATTTTATTCATTCGGGGTTGAGCTCTGTTTGTTTCAGTTGTTCTTCTACTTCTAAGGTGTCCAATAATGGTGGGAAATAAGGGAGAAGGAGATCCATGTTGAACACTGGGTGCATGCCAAGGAGAGGAGGAATGTTGAGCTCAAAATAATTATCCCCCACATCCTTGGTGATAGTGTACATCCCATAACAGAGTGGTCCAAGCTTCCGATGGGGTCCTGTAAGGCATTCTTTCTGAAAGTGCAACCAAAAATTTTTGCCCACCTGAAACTTATGTGGCACCCGATGCTGATCATTGTGTTGTTTGTACTTGCTATTGGACTTCTGTAGGATATATTGAACCTGTTGGCAGATGTGATGGATCCGCTCAATGAACTAGCTGGCTTTGTCAGCTTCAATTGGAGTAGGATATGAGTTGGTCGAGGTGACTTCAAGGGGAAGTGCAACATCTATGGAACCCAATGGTTGGAATCCCAACCCCACTTGAAAGGGGTTGTGGCTAGTTGATCTATGTAGGACTCGGTTGTAGCTATGCTGGACATAGGGAAGGCTCTCATCCCATGTGCGAGGGTGCTTTGAATTATACATGGGAAGGATATGCACAATCATTCGATTTACAACCTCAGTTTGGCCATCTGTCTGGGCATGGAAGGCTATTGATTTGGTGAGCTTGGTGTCCAGTAGTGACCAGAGGCTCGACTAGAATGTGCTGAAAAATCGAGTATCCCGATCTGAGACAATGGTTTGTGGGATTCCAAAATGTACCTAGACTCATTCAAAGAAGAGCTTGGCAATGGCCTTTGCTGTGATGTTCTTCTTGTAGGCAACCAGAATCGTCATCTTAGAGAAGCGATCAACAACCACAAAAACATAGTCAGTTCTCCGCTTGGTGGATGGGAGGCCCGACATGTTGTCCATTGAGATGGATTCCTATGGCCTATCAGGAATGGGAAGAGGGGTGTATAGGCCCTGTTTCTTAGTGTTCAGTTTGGCAATAGAACAGGCAGTGCAAGACCTAATATACTTGTTGACCTCCTATCGAAGTTTTGGCAATAGAAATGTTTATGTAGTGAAGTCAGGGTCTGTCTCATAGAGTTGAGGCCATCCAGATGTCTCATGGTTGCAAGATTCTAGCACCGTGGTGAGTTTCGCGACTGGCACTCTATTGAGGCAATCAGTGACACGATTGGTGCTTCCTTTTTTTTACTTGATTTTGAGGTGGAATTGCTACAAGTATGTGGACCACTTTTGATGACGGTCATTCTTCAATTTTCCCTATGTCTGCATGAACTGCAGTGGCTTATGATCAGTGTGGATGACTGTCTCCTTCCCAAGAATGTAATGTCTCTACTGATGGCATGCTTGAACAATGGAGTACATTTCTTTTTCATAAGTAGGGTACTTACAGACAGTATCTGACAGTGTCTCACTATGATAGGCCACAGGGTGGTCATGCTGAGTGAGAATGGTGCCCACGACATAGTCTGAAGCATCTGTCTCGATCTCAAAAGGATGTTGCAAGTATGGTAGTGAAAGTACTGGGGATGAGCACAAGAACTGCTTCAAATCATCAAACACTTGTTGCTGGGATTAGCCCCATGCAAATTTCACCTTACCACCACCCCTTTTTATTTGGCTAAGGGCCCATGCAATATGGGAGAAACCCAACACGAACCTGTTGTAGAAATTATCAAGGCCCAAGAAGATCCAAAGCTTAGTGAGTGTTGTTGGGGTTGTCCAGTCATGAATGACTTGGATCTTGGCCAGATCCACATGTACGCCATGTTGATCAATGATGTAGGCCAGGTAATGGACCCTGTCCATGCCAAAGGATAATTTTTCCAAGTTGGTGTATAGCTTGTAATGTCACAGTGTGTGCAGAACCTACTGAATATGCTGCAAGTGTTCGGCCCAAGTCTTGTTGTAAATTAGAATGTCATCCATGTACACCACTACAAAAGTATTGGTGAATGGTCGCAAGATATCATCCATCATCCCCATGAAAGTGGATGGATCATTTGTCAAACCAAAGGGCATGACCAACCATTCAAAAAGGCCTTCCTTTGACTTGAAGGCGGTCTTCCATACATTTGTATGTTCTATTGGGAGTTGGTGGTAGCCATACTTCAGATCAATCTTACTAAAGTATTTGGCCCTCGTGAGTTGATCAAGGAGGTCATCGATTTAGGGAATCAGGTACCGGTTTCTGACTGTGATTTTATTCAGAGACCGATAATCAATACAGAGTCGCCAAGTCAGATCTTTCTTCTGTACCGGCACAATTGGGCTCCTGCAAGGTGATGAGTTGGGGTAGATGTGCCCCTTGTGGAGAAGTTCTTAGATCTGTCACTTGATCTCCTCATTCTCTAACAAAGAGCGACGATAGACTGGCCCATTGGGTAACAGTGCGTCGGGGGTCAGATCGATGGGGTGGTTGACCTAATAGTGCAAAGGTACCCCTGTAGGTGAGGATAACATATCTGAGTATTCTTCCACAACCTTATCCACTTTCTCATGCTATGTGTTGAGGTTGGTTGTAGAGACCCTGGATGTGTCTGTGATATTTCTCTTATTCTGAGAGAGAATCACGAAGAAGACAAACTTCCCTATATGAGAGATGACCTTCCTACATTTCTTAGTAGAGATCAAGGAAATAACACTAGGTGGGACTGCCTTGGGTATCCTCTACAATTTCCTGTTCAAAGTAATAATAGCACTACGAGACCTAGAATCATATACAACATGATGTTTTCATAAAAAAGGTTGTCCCAAAAGAACATCACAAACTTAGAGAGGAGAAACATCAC
>JASDQU011025765.1:19350-32144 GCA_032191745.1 Picea mariana
AAACAATGTTCATTTGCCTCTTCGAGGGGGAAACCTCCAACATAGCATATCTCTATTACAATAATTATCAAGCCAAAACTTCTCATACCCTCAACTCCTATTTATACTAAATCTATCTACCCAAAATAACAATCTAGATGAAGATCCTTCTAGAAGCAAGATCTTATATTAGGTATTCTTACATTTGAATTATTCTTCTTTATTACTAAGACTTATTAATATCGACCTTTATTACATGGAACATATATTATTCTACCTATGTGAGGGGTTAGGGATGTTAGGTCCCTAACACTCACTAATTGATCCCGCTAGTATGGTATTCCCTCTAATGTACAACCGACCATGCCCTTTGATCCACCTTCGTCCACCCCTGGGACTTTAAATATCCCTCAAGCATCCACTAATATCCCTTGAAGGGACCAATGGTTCCACTTTGGCATAATGCCATTCATCCTCATTGGAAGGAAAACCAACATTATAGCATTTTCGATTACCTAACCCAGGCCCTTTCCACCATGTCATCCATTGAGGTCGTTTATATGTGCCCTGTACAAAAGAACACTTTTATTTGTACCTTAGGAGATGTTGACCATTCAGATGATTGCATGATCACCTTTGATAGTGATCAAGTTGAGCCTTTTCACTTGCCTTCTTTTGTTACTTTTCAGATCCCAGTGACCATAAAAAGGTACAACATTCACCGCTTTATTTTTTATGACGGTACATCTGCATGCTTTATGCATACTCATATTTGGCAACAGATAGGCTCCCCAACCCTTTTCCCATCCACGATCCCCCTCCAAGCATATGATGATCAACCTTCCCAACCCCATGGACTTTACCGAAACTATGCCATCAAGATAGGGGAAAAATAAGTCCATGTTGATGTGGAGGTATTAGATGCACCTATGGATTACAACCTCTTGTTATGATGTAGCTTCATGTATGCTATGGTTTCTGTTTCCTCATTAGTTTTTCATAATATCATTTCCCCCCATAATGGGAAGCTCTTCACCATTGATAAATTGACTTACCACGACTCTGAGGCCCAAATTCATCCTGACAATGTGATTTCTTCCTTAGGTGGGGACCAAACTACTACCTTTATTGACAACATTATCCCTAGAGTCTATAAATACTCTTTCTTGTTAGGTGCATACTATGGACCACCTCCAATAGTCATCACACCATTTCATCTAATGTTTTCATAGAGTCATCCAACCATGGACCAACTGGCTCAAACTCACAACCCTCTATTAGACATTCCACATCTGAATCCTCCATGCCTGCACCAAGTATGCAACAACCACATCCACACTATCCCTTCAACCAACAACCTTTCTTGTTCCCATGTCCTGGGATCATTAGCATCCCAATTATGGCTACCCTTAACTTTCCTAATCTCACCCTTGGGATTCCAGTGTGGTATTTGGATCCAACTCTCTTCTTAATTCTAAGCTTTGAGCCTAGACCATATTTTTCTTTAACCCCCTTGTAGCCTATACCTATGCACACTAGTGTTCCCCAAACACTTACACAACCCTCCCTTCAACCTTCATAGGTCCAATCTTGATCTATGCAGGCTTCACCTCCACCAATGCTAAAAGGAAACGGAGTTCAAAAGGGGGGAAAGTTCAAAGTAAAAGGGATAACCAACTCTTCCAAAATATCCATGGCCACCCATACCATTGCATCTAGGCCCATACCACTATGTTCCATATGTGATATTAGTGGCCACACCACCTTCAATTTTCCAAGGCTACCTGAGCTTAAGTAACTTTACAATGATGAATACTTAGAACTTGATTCCTCCATACCCATTGTGGAAGTCTCTCTTCTTGAGTCCTCAACCAAGCATATTAAGTCCTTGCACACTAATCACCCTTCTCCTTTGTGTGATACTTATGACCATTATTCTCATCACTTTCCCCGTATACCCCAATATCGAGTTTCTCTTGAGATCTTGTACTAGTTGGATTCCTATTATGAGGCAAATATCTCTATGGCTAGGGGAAAACCACAATAGATGGAACAACACCCACAATCAAATCTAATATCAAGTATTTCGTATAAATGAAATGCTAACAATAGAAGGCTAGAATCCTACCTTGTCTAGATGTTTGAAGAAGACCACTGTTGAGCATGTGACCAAAATCTTTACACCTACAACTTGTCTTCAACAAACAAGATACAAAATCATGTGGTATTGATATATAATGTTCGCATATAAATCAACATAATCTATTAACATACATAACAAATACACCCATGGAAAGCAATATAAATATTTGCAAGATATCAATTGGATGAGAAGAGAGTATTTCTATTAATGTAATCAACATAATTACATAGGTGACAATCTTTTGTAATGACACATATCAGAACCGAGAAACTAAGTCCCTCCAGTTGGTCCTCCACCACTTCAATCCTCCACAAAGGAAATATCACATGTAGGAGTCAATGATGTTCTCCATCACCAGATAGGAAGAGCTTGGGGGATGAACACAAGAAGTTCAAACTTTCAAGGACAAAGGGATGCAGACTCAATTGAGGTGAAATTTCTCTAGAGTATCTTTGCTCTCAATGATGAGTTGTGTGTATTCAAGGCTTGGATATGGCTCAATTTATAGCCTCCAAATGGAATGGAAGGGTCAAGTCAGATCATTTCTCGTAGATGGAAGATCAAGGATCACATATATCGTGACATGGCATGGAAACCTGACACAATTTTAATTTTTGAGCACCAAACCTGATGTACACGGGTTGTAATGGAGAAACCCACGTATGTACATGTGATGTATAACTGGAAGGTCATGTAGATGTTTAAAAATGAGTATTTTAAGATTTGGAGTGATGATAAATGAGGTCTGCAGAGGGAAATGGAAATCCATCTAGAAAATATGCATGGAGTGAGGAAACATTTTCTATAACAATTCTATTCAACAGAAAAATCCAACACATATGAACAATTATCAACCCACAATTGAGATTGGTCCCCCTAAAGTGCATACTATTGAGGAAAAGATATGGAATTATCTTACTCAAGCATTTTTGAGTCTTGCTTGGCTAAGGCAAGATAGTTGGGAATGTTACCCTATGTTTATAGCCTCAAAACGTATTTCTTAATCCACAAGTATTAATTACAAGGGCTTAGGCTGATTTTTTAAAGTAAAAGATTGTTGCAAAATATAACATTTTTATATAATTTTCTGAATATAATAAATTGCAAAAAGAAATTGTGGAGATCAAAATAAAAAATACTAAGTCACATATTAACACATACGAGACAGAAAAGAAATTGCTTTATTTCATTCCAAGAAATCAAAAGAAATGTTCTCTTTACAAAATCCCTCTGTGGGGCATGGACCAAGGTCAAAATTATATATCCCCGATGCAAACAATACAAAAGGACTTTGACAAGAAGTAAAAAATGAACTTTAAAATATGGATCAACTTGCCACAGACTGCTGCCAACTTGACTCTTCACAATATCCTTTATCAATCATGAATTTTAATTCATAAACAAACAAGTCTACACAGACTATCAAAGATATATCAACACCTCTGAAATAAGCATCTAAATGATATGGTTCAACTTTGAACCTTGATGTCTATAATAGGATGTCGGTGTCATAAAAGATAATTAGAATTTTAATGAATTGAAGAATGAATGAAAAATGAACTATCTCAATAAAACTCAAGAGAAAACCTTAATATGCTTTCTCCTTCTATTCTCCCCTTGTTCTTCCTTCACATTTGTCTTTTATGCATTCCAAATTAGTTGAAGTAGTTCAACTACCTCATTTAGTCAAGTTAACTAAAACTCAACTAACTTTTAGTTTAGTGGAAGAATTAATAATAATAATAATAAAGGGTATTTTATTAAATAATAACTAGTAGGTGGGACCCCTTGTGGCTCCCTTTAATTTCTTAACAAAAATAAACATAATAGACAATCAATGAGTTGGGTAAAGGGGAAAACGCCAAAAAAACTCCTAACAGATACCATCTCAGGTCAAAGAAGAAAGAAGGGAATTTTGATAGCCATGATTAGCCCCTCATAGCGGAAAGGCCTGCTAAACCTGCAACAATCACTATTGAAGAAAATAAAACTCAGAATACTTCACCATCAGCCAAAGAACCTGTCTCTGAGATAAGGGAAGCTCCTAAGCCTCTTTCCTACTTTAGTTTTGAGCACGAAATTAAAAAGATTAGAATTCTCGTACCCCTCTCAGAACTAGTTAAAAATGAAGATTTCAAAAGGTCCCTCTCCAAACTACTACAATCTGAGTCCCCCCCAGCCTTCCACAGACTCAGTAAATCTTCAATATGAAAAGCCAGTAGTTGTCTCAGGTCCCATGGTAGAATACAAAGATGATTCATCCCCTCCCTTCTACACATCCCTGAACATACATGATAAGGTGTTGCATAATTGCCTCATGGATTCAGAAGCTTCCCACAACCTTATGCCCAAAATAGTCATGGAAGAATTGGGACTGGAAGTGACAAAGGCTTATCACGATTTGTACTCTTTTGATTCAAGGAGGGTGCAATGCCTTGGAGTCATCAAAGACTTGGTGGTATATTTATTTCAACTGCCAATGAAGAGTGTGATCATGGACCTTGTAGTAGCTGATGTTCCCCCCAAGTTCGGCATGCTATTGTCAAGATCTTGGATTAAAAAACTTGGAGGAACATTACAGATGGATCTCACATATGCCACCATTCTAGTATTTGGAGGGGAACACAGGAGGTTGTACAGAGAAGCTCAACTGGCCTACATTATTAGTGATGAAGCAGACCCCACCAATCATCCTATATTTTCACTTGACACTGATTTGGGGTCTAGTTTATTGCAGCTCACTGATACTCCTAAAGCCCCTTTTCAAATAAAAAAGCAACCAATTTTTAATCATGATATACCTCCTCCAACCACCTCTATTTAGAAGATGTTCTTTGACGGAGCTTCTTCTAGCGAAGGCGCTGGCACTGGAGTGGTTTTTGTGTCACCTTGTTAGGAAACCATATCCCTGTCATACAAGCTAGAATTTGAAGCTACCAATAATGTAGCAGAATATGAAGCTCTTGTTCTGGGTTTAAGGGCTACAAATGAAATGGGAATTGAGGGGGTAGTAGTGTTCGAAGATGATGAGTTGATAATCTAGCAAGTTATAAATTCTTATCGGGATAAGCATCCTCGACTTAGGAGTTACAAAGATGAGGTGTGGGACCTGATTGATAATTTCTTCTCAGCTTTCAACATTTCTTTTATTCCAAGAGAAGAAAATACTTTGGCTGATTCCTCAGCTGTCTCAGCTAGTCTGTTCAGAATCCCTCTACCGCCTAAGATCAAATATGATGTTGAGATAAGATATAGGCCATCTGTACTGGAAAATATCATGCATTGGAAGGTATTCGAAGACGATCTTGAAATCAAAAAAAATCTTCAGTCTGTCGATGAATTTTCAGCATTGCACATTGATGAGGATCCTGATCTCGAAAGTCACCCTCACCCTGAGGTATTTTTAAATAAAATTGCTAATCACCCTATTATTCATCTACCTAGAAATCACATTCCGAAGGGACTAGTCCCTTTAGAAAGACTGTTTGATGGGAATGAAGTGGTGGTAAAGGGTATGGTTTCAAATGAAGATGTTGATACAATGGAGTGCAACATCGGCACACAGGAGGATCCTAAGTATGTCAAGTTGTCAAGTAGTTTGACCAAAGAGAAGAGGGCCAAATATATCGAGTTATTAAGAGAATTTTCTGATTTGTTTGCATGGACCTATGAAGACCTCAAGTCATATGACACATCTTCCATTGAACACAATATCCCAGTGAGGGAAGAGGCTAAGCCATTTAGGAAGAAGCTAAGATAGATAAATCCCATGTTGTTGCATGTCATGGAGAGAGAAGTGAAGAAGTTTTTAGATGCCCAAATCATTGTCCCCTTGAGATATTCTGAGTGGGTGGCCAATTTGGTCCCAGTGAGGAAGAAAA
The DNA here is from genome assembly GCA_032191745.1 of Picea mariana. NCBI lineage: Eukaryota > Viridiplantae > Streptophyta > Pinopsida > Pinales > Pinaceae > Picea > Picea mariana. The sequence goes on from JASDQU011025765.1 coordinate 25,354, forward strand.
GTGGAGAAATCAAGCTCTGTGTTGATTTCAGGAAACTGAACAGGAGCTCAAAGAAAGACAACTATCCCTTGCCCAACATGGAACACATATTGCAGAGGGTAACTGGTGCATCTAGGATATCCATGATTGATGGTTTTTCTGGCTATAATTAGATATCAATCATGCCTGAGGACAGAGGAAAAACAACCTTCACCACTCCTTGGGGAACATTCATGTATGCCAAAATGCATTTTGGATTAATGAATGCAGGAGAAACATTTCATCAAGTCATGGTCATAGCCTTCATCGGGGAGAAAGATCAGTTTGTGGTGATCTATCTGGATGACATCACAGTCTTCTCCAGGTCTAATAAAGAGCACTGCTATCACTTGAGGAAAGTTTTCTTGAAATGCCAGAGGTTTTACCTTTCCTTAAATCCCAAGAAATCTTTGTTTTCTATGAAGGAGGAGAAGTTGTTAGGCCATATAGTATCAGCAGAGGGAGTGAGAATTGATCCCAGCAAGGTAGAGGCAATTCAGACCCTATCACTTCCCAGGTCTAGAAAGGAAGTCCAGGATTTTTAAGGGAAGATTAACTTTCTGAGGAGGTTCGTCTCAAATTTTGCTGAGTTGGTGAAACACATAAAACCATGCTCAGAAAGGGAAATGAAGTAAAATGGACTGCTGAACCCAAGGAATCTTTTGTCTAGATAAAGAAGGCATTGACTAAGGCACATGTGCTAATCAGTCTTGATTATTCCAAGGATTTCCTAGTTTTCTCTTTTGCTTCTTTTGATACAGTAGTAGTGGTCTTATTGCAAAAAAATGAGGAAGGGCGATAGCAAACCATTTCCTTCTTCAGTAAGGCATTAAGAGATGTAGAAGTCAGGTATGAGATCATGGAGAAATAGGCCTATGACTTGGTGAAATCTCTCAAAGCTTTCAGAGTCTATGTCTTGCACTCAAGAGTGACTGCATATGTTCCTTCAGCCTCTATGAAAGACATCCTTATGCAGCCTGACATAGATGGGAGAAGAGGTAAATGGATTGCCAAGATCCTTGAGTTTGACCTGGAGATAAAACCCACCAAGTTGGTTAAAGGATAGGGTTTATCCAAGCTACTGGTTGAATCTAATTGCAAGGCCTTGGGGGTTAGCTTCATCAATGCTTGCTCAAAAAATTAGCAAGCTGAGTCGTCCAGCAAAAGCTCTCAAGGTGGCTTATCACTAGCAGAATGCACCTGGTACAGAGACATTTTGTACTTTCTGCAAGAGTTGAAGCCTCCTGATGGAATGGGAAAAAGAAAGGCAAGAGCTTTAAAGTTCAAGGTGGTTAGATATTGCCTTATTGACCAAATCTTGTACTAGAGAGACCCTCTAGGGGTGTTTCTGAGGTGTCTGAACCCACAGGAAGCCCAAAAAGTTATGTTTGATCTCCATAGTGACCTTTGTAGAGGGCATCATTTATGGAAGACCACAACTCACAAAATTCTTAGGGCTGGGTACTACTAGCCCACCTTATTCACTGATATCTGCAAAGAAGTCAGAGCTTGCATAAAATGACAAAGGTTCTTAGGAAAGAAGCAGCTCAAATATCTGCCACTAAAGCCTATAGTAGATTCAACACCCTTTCAACAGTGGGGGTTGGACTTCATTGGAGAAATTAATCCTCCTTCAAGTGGCCAACACAGATGGATCCTGATTGCAATAGACTATTTCACCAAGTGGATAGAGGCTGCCCCCACCAGGAGTGCTTCAAAAAAGGTAATTATCAGCTTCCTAGAGGATATCATAGCCAGATTTGGCTGTCCCGGCATAATTGTCACTGATAATGTTGATTCTTTCAATTCTAAGCCTCTGGTTAAGTTCTGTGAGCAGTTTGAGATCTCACTAATTCACTCCACTCCCTATTATCCTCAAGGAAATGGACTGGTAGAATCTTCCAATAAAAGTCTAATCAAATTCATTGAAAGATTGTTGGAAGACAATAAGAGGGCCTGGGATTCAAAGCTCAAATTCTCTCTATGGGCTGATTGAGTGATAACAAAGAAGTCCCTGGGCACCTCACCTTTTCAACTTGTTTATGGGGTGGAGGCTATGTTTCCCACTCAGCTCGCTTTACCTGTAGCAAAATTATTTCAAGATCATGAAGGAGAGCCAGACCATATAGTCAGAAGAATTCATCAAGTGGTGGAAGTGCAACAGATCAGGGAGAAGGTAATGGACATAGCTCATAGTCATCAGTAGAAGATCAAGCAGGCCTTTGACAGGAAGGTCAGGAAGGAGAAATTCAAGCTGGGAGATTTTGTGCTTAAGTGGGATGCACCCAGGTAGGATAGGGGAAAACATAGCAAGTTTGATGCCCTCTGGATCGAACCCTTCAAAATATCTGAAGTATTCTTAAATAACACATACAAGTTGTAGGATTTGGAGGGTGAAAAAGTTTTTAATGGCCCAGTAAATGGGCATTTCCTGAAGAAATGCTTCGCTTGAGCCTTAGACGGATCCTCTATATTTGTAAATATTTTTTCTCTGTTTATTTTCGGCTTAATAAATGACTCCATAGCCCAACAACAAGGAACTGAAACTGCAAGGAGTTCTTAGATCATCGTAGGGACGACTCTATCCCCCATGGAGCCTAATGTTAGGACCAATTCTTGCAAGGGGGGTGTTTCTCTCCGATTTCAGGCCCTTGGTGTAAAATGTGAATAAATGGGTTTTAAAAACCCATCAAATGTGTTTCATTCAAAGGTTTCATTCATGAGCGTCAAGCGCAGCACACAGAAGAATTCCATTTCGGGCTTAAAATCAAGCGAGCAGACATTTTTGTTTTCAACGGCGAGGATTCATCGATGGAGCAGATCAATGGTCATCGGGTAAGCTAGAGACATGGAGTTGCACGAGTTTTAGCACATGGGCTCATCCCTTAGGGACAAAGTCACATAATGATCGTGGTCGTCTGATCTAGTTGGGACACGTGGCACCTGATTAAGTCCAGTCACCATCTCGACTATCGTGAATTTGAAATACAAGGGTTGACTCCCTTCAATCCACGATACACGAGATGCGAAGGTGCCTTTGGGTGCGGGCCCATGGTCATAGTACAGGGTCGTATGGAAATGTGGTTGGAGGAAGAGGAGCGAGAACTCCCGGTAGGAGAATCCTCAAAAGGATCAGGATCATTAGTCTTGGAGGAAACGTGGCACCTGATTAAGTATGGTCGCCATCTCGGCTATCACGACTTTAAAATACAAGGGTCGATTCCCTTCCATCCACGATACATGAGATGCGAAGGCACCTTTGGGTGCAGGCCCACAGTCATAGCACAGAGTCATATGGAAATGCAGTTGGAGGAAGAGGAGAGAGAACTCCCAATAGGAGAATCCCCAAAAGGATCGAGACCATTAGTCTTGGAGGACATGTGGTGCCTAATTAAATCTGGTAGCCATCTCGGCTATCACAACTTTGAAATACAAGGGTTGACTCCCTTCCATCCACGATATGTGAGATGCGAAGGTGCCTTTAGGTGCGGGCCCATGGTCATAGCACAGGGTCATATGGAAAGGCGGTTGGAGGTAGATGAGGGGTGTGGAGCCAATGTGTTCCAGGGAAAATGGATCATGTTCCTTGATTTTGAATCTAGATCCAACCACCAATATGGAGGGTCATTTCACAGTTTTAGTCACCAAGGATCCTGGATGCTGGAATGGTGGAGTCTCCTGAAAGGAGAAGTGTCAAGGTGCCTCTGGAGTGAGGCGCCAGGTCATGGCCATGGATTACATTAAGGATGAAGCCAAATAAAAAGAAAGCTAGCCTCTGAGCCCTGGGAAGCAACCGCATGGTCGTTCCTTGTGCTCAAAGTCTTGACCACCCACCATGGAGGAAGGAAATTAATGAAAATTGAGCAGGTAGCTAAAACCTCATCTCAAGCCATGAATGTAAGGCATGGAGGTTTTGGTAGGCAGTCTACCCAATATCGTCCTATGTGCAGGTTTCCTAAAAAGAGCCATGTCGATCTGATGTCCTCGTCTGACCCGAGGAGCCTGCACATGCTAGTTTGGACTTTAATGTCTCATCTACCCTCCTACTGCTAAGGGGGAGAATTTCTCTGAGTATATATACTCAGTTTTTGTATTTTTGTAGAGATGGATGGTAGAGTAGAGATCCCGACTATAATGTTTTAATGAAGCACTGGTTTTCCTAGCTATGTATTTGCATATGAAATTTTCTTGTTCAATGTAAGGCAACCCTCTTTTTCATCTAGTTTCGATCTCATACTAAAAGGGTTCATGATTGATTGATTTCCATGAATCGTCGTGACTGTGTTATGATAAAGGATTTATTATAGTGCTGTTATGTTCTTTTAGTGTTTATGCTTTTGAATATAATAGGTTCTTGTGTTCAAAGTTTTCTTCTACATGCTATTGGAATCTTGATGCCTATAGTAGGCCTTCACATTTCTTCACATAAGTCTTCCACCTACTCACCCTTATTACAACTTACTATCTGAAGTTAAACCAAGACCTCATTTTCTTGTGCATGCTTGGCCTAGTTTCTGAGTTAGAACAATATTGTTCTGAGTTTACTTCCATTCATCACCCTTTATCAACAAATAGTGGCACAACTGATGGGCATCAGGATTACTTCTGTTGCAATCCAGGAGTGACTTCTGATGCCAACACACACTTACATGCAAATGGTCATCGCTTGCATCTATATTAGCATCCATTGTCCAAGGCATAATTCAAAACTAGATGTACAGTTGATACAGGTTATCAATTCTTAAATGGAAAGGAGCTAGCTCCTTCCCCTTTTGAACTTTAGGACTTCTTTTGCTCAGACCTTGTATATAAATAACCTCAACAAAATTTGCATTTCTCTATTTTTAGTTGAAATTTCTCTATTTTCTTTACTATGCTAATAAGCTTTGAAAGGTATTAGGTGGTTATGTGTGTGCAGGTGGATTGATGATCAGGAAGGTGGAGTAGCACATAACGAGTCAAACGATTGGTTCATGGAAGTTGAAAAACTTCCTAGAACCTAAGTAATGTAGCGATTGACCGATTTCCATGATGTTACACCTTCTTCCGATAAATTGGCCGATTTCCATGCTGTTACACCTTCTTCTGATAAATTGGACAATTTCCATGTTGTTACACCTACCTCCGCCATTTTTGTCAAAGAACTTGCTAATACACTAATTGTTTTTATTATTTCTTTCCACTTCACTCTTTGTTTTTTCGCATTTTTTCCAATGCTGCTACTCTATCCCTCTAATCTTTCCATGCCATAGCACCACTGATTAGACAATACTGATGCTCTCTATCTCAAAGTGCTGCTTCATAATGACTTGACTTCACATCCAGAGATTTCCAGTTGGCTAACTATAGTAAGGACTTTGTTTCTGCTCCAGTTGTCATTTCTCTCATGATCCTTCATCATGTCAACTGTTCCACGCAACTCAGATGGCAGTTGGATAGTACGGTTAACTCCGACAAGTCGTTATGTGCGGTAAGATATGAGGTACGTGATTAATCCTACATGTTAAAGTAATGAAGATATAAAATCACGATTTCCTATTTACTAACCAGTTGTCATAAATTGATGCACCTGGAGCCAATCCACTTAGTTGGGGGGAAACGTAAATCTAGCCATCCATTCCGAATTTTATACACACCTCCACCACCTTTCCTCCCACACTTCCTTTAACTGAGACACTGTATTATTTCTGCAAAACGCGTTCGAGCTTGTTGCGTCTCTGATTTAGGTGATAGTTTCTCCTCCTATGTGCTTGTTAGACTCTCAAGAAACATCATGGGAGGATCAGCTATGAGATATCAACCCGCAACTCTAGACAGTTTGCTGCTACACCTAGAGGCCTACCAAATATTTCTCCAGGCCAGATGGAAATCATATTTTAAAAAGTTGAAGGGGTTTAATGAGGACAAGGTATTGGAGTTTAGTCAAAATATTACTGAAGGATATTCAATGGTGAATGGGGTAAGGATTTCAGTATCAGAAGAAAGAATTGTTGTTGTAATAGGGTTGCCAAGAACATGAGACCAATGGTTTAATAGAAAAACACATCTTCCAGATGAACAGAAGGGGTTGCTCGTCAACACTGAGCAAGTTTAGACAAAAGGCAGAGGTGTAGATGTCAATTCCTTACCAGAGCCATGGGGGAAAGTCGCATAATTTCTTAAAAGGTAAATTACCTGTGAAGGCCGATACCAAGTTGTTTATTTTTCTAATTTCATCTTATTATCACATCTGCGACATCAAAAATTCATAAACATTCCTTATTTTCTCCTCCATTCATTGCATAACATGGGTCATTTTATAAAAAAATCCAAGAACCTAAAGAACTGCATTTCTAATCACAGACTCATCGGCCTATTAATTTGTAGAGGTTTGGGAATTTCCAATAACCCAATACCTGTTGTAGCAGACTAGGCACCAGTCCTTGAAAACACAACCCATGGACCTCTTCCCAAGTTTCTTCTCTCGGTTGCAACAAAAGTCCAAAACCCTACTGCCGCTATCCATAAGACAACTCAGAAAAGCAACCGCATAACCTAAAGCCATCCTGGCACCAACCAGACAAGCCTCGACGAAATTGCATTGCAATAGCCTATAGCTATGGTCAAACAAACATATGAAAAACCAACCACTCGATCAAAACATGCGTCACAACTCTTGGTTGCAACACCTATCATTGAAAACCTACCCCTGCCTCTGACAAGAAAACCCTTGCTCCTAACTCTGGATCACTGAGAAAGAGAACAAGGTCAGCACGATCCATTGTGACACCTAT
>JASDQU011025766.1:1813-21680 GCA_032191745.1 Picea mariana
TTGTTGCTGATGTCTTTGACCTTGGAAATTTTGATTCGGATACTGTTGTCTGTTACCTCCACTGGAGTGAGGGTTACTTTGATTGCTCCCTCTTCCTTGGTGACCTCTGCTTCTTCCTTTGCCTCTCCCTCTGCTGAAGGAAAATTGAGTTTTGAAAGCATTGGAGATTGACTCGTCTGTGAGATGCAGTCTGGTCTCATGTGTCACCAGAGAACCAATTAGTTCATCTGTTGAAAATCTTGACAGATCCTTGGATTCAAGGATTGTTGTTACAACCATTTCGAATTTCTTTGGTAAACTTCTGAGAATTTTCTCAACAATTCGTTGATCAGTGATGGTTTCACCAGTCAATCTGCTCTAGTTCACGATGCCCATGACTCTGGTCATGAACTGATCCACATTTTCGGACTCTGTGATTCTTAAAGTCTCGAATTGCGTCCACAAGGTCTGCAATTTACTGTTTTGACCCTATCATTTCCTTGATAGGAAGATTTAAGGATGTCCCAAGCCTGTTTTGACGTACCAGCGCATGTGATTTTTGAAAAAATCTAGTCATCCACAGAATTTTGAATCCAGAATTTATCTTTATTTTCTCTGTTTCTTTGCGTTGCCTGAGCAATTCGTTGCGGATTGGTCATAGCAGAAAGGGTTGCTGGATCTGGTTCCACATATCCAAGATCCACTGGTTCCTAGCATTCTTGTGCTTGCAAGAAGGATCTCATCCGAAGAGACCAAAACTCGTAATTCTTTCCCAGAAGAATCGGACCCTGAGTTGGTCCTAAAGAGCTAGACGATGCCATATTTTTTTATTTAAAAAAAAAATTGCAGTGAAAACAAAGGGAAATTACCGTATTTACCTCCGATCATCGAAGCGTCGATTTTTCGATGGCCGAAAAGAGCTTATCGGCCTTGAGTTTGGCCTTAGTCACCGTGCAATGTGACCACGCGCCTTGATGTTAAAGTGCTACGGGTTTTCCCGCTTTTTTTTTTGTCTTTCAATTTGTCGAGACGCGAAATTTGCATTTGGACTATTCAATGGTCCAGATCTTCCTGTGATCTAACGATCCAAATCTTATCGGGATATCGTGAATCAGGACTTCGTGAACCCTGACGACGAGTTCTTCTGACTCCTCGATTCCTTGATCTCCGATTTACCGATGGCGCTTTCCTTTCGGGAAATTTCTCGATTTCTTTGATCTCCGCCACGCGTCCTATGTTGGACGGTCCTGATTTCTCCTCGCGATTTCGCGATTTGTTCTGTTCCGGACTTGTCGTCTCCAGGATCCACGAAACGCCGATGGACTCTGCTTTCGGGAAATTTTCTGAAAGCCTCGATGTCTGCCACGGGTCCCAACAGATGGAAGACTCAAGTCTGCTTCGGGGGTTTCCCTGGGGAGATTCCTGATCCCTTGTTTTGACGAGATGATGTCAGCTAGGCCCCACAACGGAGCTTTCCTCCTTTCGAGATTTCAGACTTCACAGTTCTGNGGGTTTCCCTGGGGAGATTCCTGATCCCTTGTTTTGACGAGATGACGTCAGCTAGGCCCCACAACGGAGCTTTCCTCCTTTCGAGATTTCAGACTTCACAGTTCTGAAATGCTTGTGCCTTTTGTCCTCAGGATTCGCGAAACGCCGAATCCCGATATGCCGATGGCCCTTTCCTTTTCGGGACTTTTCCCTAGTCCTCAGATTTACACCACGCGTCCCCACAAGATGGACAGTCCTGATTCAACCTCGGGATATCGCGACTTGCGATGCTCCGTTGACACAACTTCTCTGTCAACTTGAAACCTCGGATGTCGAAACGCCGACGATTTCCTCGATGTCCTCCACGTGTCCAAACAAATGGACGGCTAAGATCTGATCATTATTTTGGGAATCGCGATTTCTCGAGTTTCGAACTTGTGTTGCGACGGTCTTTCAAAACCGCGAACTCTGAAATGCCGATTTGATGGCACTTGGATCTGCTGCCACATGTCCTCTGAGATGGATGACTCACAAGTCCTCTCAGGATTTCGCGATATCGCGTATCAGAGTTTTTGGAGTGCAATCGCCTTTGCGCATCCAACTCTCAATTACCGATGTTGCGATGGGACAAGATCGACGGCTCGCGATCTTTCTTGATTCAACGGTCCAGAATGACTCGTGATTTCGCGATTCGCGAATTCTCGCGACTTGTCTTCTGACCTTTACACCTTGCGAGTCAACGAAGTGCCGCGATCTCGCCACGTGTCTCTTGATGGACGGTCCAGATGATGTCGGGACTTCACAGGTCAAAAAATTCCTTGGCGCTGTAGAGAATTAAACCTCGTGCACTTTCTTGCGGATCCAACGGCTGTCGGGCCTCTGCGCAAGATCTAACGGCTGAAACTCTTTCGCCTTTTCCGCACTCTCCTCGTCCCTTCTGAACTGGTTTCCCGCTTCGGATCCGTTCTCAGGACAAATCTTACGGCCGCGACGGTTGTTCTTTGAACCTGAGACGCGTTCTTTGCTCCTGTGGAAGAAAGATCTGTGAATCTTTCAAAGATTTGAAAGAAATACACAGATTCTTTGTTCTCTGCTACAATCTTTGACAGATTTGAGCGAATTTCTCAAAAACTTTAAACGATTCTGCCTTCTGCAGGAATCTTTAACGATTTTGAATGAATTCTTCAAGTTCTTTAAATGTTCTTTCGTTCTGCAGCTCTTCTTCGTCAATCTTTGACGATTCTTGAAAAATGTGCAAGAATCTTTAAAGTTTCTTCTTCTCGGTCTCTGCTTCCTCGTTCTTTCGAGTGTAGTATGCTCTACAACCTCTGCAAGCGTCCTACGTTGATCTTTTGAACGTAAGATGGTATGCTTCCTCGTGGAAGTTTCTTGCGAGGATCTTTCGAGAGTATGACAGACGGCTCTCCAAACTTTGTGAAAGAGACTGTGTCGCGTGCTCTCAAGATCCGTGAAGCTCTGCGCTGTGGGGATCGTGTTGCTCTTCAGACTGTGTGAAGAGGCTTACTGCTGAAGCTCTGATACCATGATAAATTGTGAAGCAAAGAGAAATGCAGAGAGAAAGATAGAACAAAAAACAGTATATTCAAATGTATGAAGAAGAGTAGATGAAGTACAATGCAATGGGAGATGGCTGAGCTAAATAGGCTCAAGCTAAACAAGAATAGAAAGTACAGCTGGCCAGGACAGCTGGCAGTGTACAATCAGAGTGTTGAGGTTACATTATATTTAACAACAGTTTCCTCAACAGTTTCCTCACCTTAATGTAAGATAGTTATATCTGCAAGAGAAAATCTGTGTACTCTGAAACAGTGAATTGAGAAGAACGAAAAGGAAATTGGTAGTAGTTGTTAATGAAGTCATTTGAACGAACGATGATAAAATACAATGCCTCGTTCAAAATAATGGCTCCTTGTTTCTCTTCCACCAGCCGGCTCCGATATTCTTTAAAGTAATCGACTTGTTTCCAAACTGGCGTGGCCTTCTACACTTGAGCATTAGCAATCAGTCTATGTATAATCAGGGAATCGATCTAAAATAGAGAAGATAAAACAAAAATAACTATCGTGTAGTTAATAAGCAGCTAACATTATGGTACTAGTTAGGTTATCCAACCCAGATCCAAAAGAAGCAAAGTTGACGCCTGTGATTAAGTCTGAGTCCTGAAGCTCAGGGTCCAGATATGGTGGCTGCAAATCTCTGATACCCAACCCTTCAACTGCAATCATATCAGAAGTTTCAGCTTCGTCGACAAAAAATTGCATCTATCAGTTCTTCACACGATCGTTTCTATAATTAATGCTTACCGAAACAGTCCGGCATGAGTTTTGCATTTGAGAAACGCCCCGTGGGAACATGTCGAATGAAATCTCTACCATAAGGAAGAAAATTGGCTTTAGTTGCTGTGGGGATATAATCGTTATTTCCCGTGTCGCCGTACGAATCGCCGAATACAAAAACTGCAGGTACATTCTGACCCTGAAGTGTCCTAAACGGCCATGTTTTAACAAACAAAATCACCAATAAAAGCAATAGAGACGCCCAAACAAAACATCCAGAAGTGTCCATGGCGTGATTCTGTTTATGTTTTAATCAGCTCAGAGCCGAGAGCAAAACGAAAAACCTAAAACTATCGGACGTCATAAACAAGAACAGACTCGAATGGTGGGATTCGTTGCATATGAAATCCTACAAATAATAAATTGGGATGCTGAGATTCCATCCAGATGGAATTTTCTTTTCTAGGAGAGCGTTAAAATTAAACCCTGTAAACATTTACATTATCAAGTACAGTGGATTAATTGGAAATATTGTGCCATGAAAATCAAATTGTAGAAGACAAGATTAGCAAATTCATCTAAATCACGGTTAAAATGGATACCACTTGATCCGGATTTTATGAGAAAAGCAAAATGAATACAAATAATTAAAATATTCTTAACACAAAATAATAGAGATATAGTAAAAATGGTTTTCTATTCAATAAGAAAATAAGTTGAAAATGTGGAAAACAAGCTTGCTGGAATGTGACTGGAATGTGATGAGTGTTCGCAAGAAGATGGTTACAATGAGGCTCTAAAGGCCTTTTACAATGAACAGGGATTTCAAAAAGCCTAGACATCCAAAAACCTAATCCTAGAAGATGAAACGCCAAAAGTCATGTGGGCCCCGTTTGGATAAGTTAGTACATCAACTTCCTGGGTCGTAACGTTTGCATACAATCTTCGTTTTAAGCGCACGATAACTTGTTGGAAAGGTCTAACCGAAAAAAACAATTTTCGATTGGCCCAGGGAATGCCAACGAAAGTCCTTTGAGCCCAAAATCCCCCAAAAAATGTCGTTTAGGGCCTCAAAATGGCCCAGAAAGTTTGGAACCAGAAAAGTTGCCGAAAAACAGCCAAGGTGGAAAACTATTTTTCGAGCCAGTGAAATAGGTGGGTGGCCACCGATATCCACCTGGATCACATAGTATTGTTTGGTTAAGTATTTATTTTTGAAATACCTATTGAACTCTCTACAAGTCACTTTATTCTCATTAATGTGTTGCACTTGCACATATTGATCCCACCACGTTAATGTCTTTCCATTTAACTGATAGATAACAATTCTCTCTTCTACCTATGCATAACAGTTATGGAGTTGGAAGTAGTTTCTCATACCCAATAACTAGGTATCCACATATTTATCCTTCTTGTGCTCACCATCAAAGGTGGGAGGATTGATTTTATTCATTCCTCCCTATATTTGTTCCACCCTAGTCCTTCTCTTATGCTTTCTGACAGGAGATGGACTTGAGCTACTACGTGATTTCCTAAAATAATTCTTACCAACACTTATTTCTTCTCTTCTTTTCTCGTCATGAAACCTATGAATTCTTGATCTACTCATCTTTGTCTCCTTATCCATCTTTTCTATTCTGTCCAGGGTTTGCATCAAATTGACATTGAAGTCATCTTGTTGCGTCTTGGATCTCATAAGCCTTTCAATATCATCCTTATAACTCTGGACATCTTTCTGCAATATTTTTACAGTTTCTACCAAGTTCATGAACTCTTCCTTGGATTATGTACCATCGACAACCAAATCGATATACATATCCCACTATTTATCATTGGGACTATAATTCCTATGTGCATTTTCCATGCTTTTAACCTTCTAAACTGACTTTGTCCTGCTCTATTCACTGAAAGTTCTGCAAAATATTAAAGCAATTAAGATTTGTTAGATGGTTTCATGCAACAACTACATGAAAACTTTGCACCATTTTGTCATAATCCTTTCACTTGGATTTCTTGGATTATTTTAACATCCCAAACTCTAGTGTGCACACCCACACATCATTTTCTTTGTGCACATCACAACTCTATACCGCGCACCAATGGTCTTCCGCGCAAACTAAACTATGTACTGCACGATACCAATTCTTAGCGCACACATCTATTCATGATAATGTATGGCCACGTACCCAATATACTATTGGACCATTCTACTCCGAAACTTCACTCTGTAATTTCTACTTTTCACACAAGTCTGCACAATATCACTTAAAGGTAATACGCTCAGCCCAATATTGAGTCACGCCACCCATCTTATAATAATGGAAGAAACAATTTCTTTTAATACAACATTAAGCAATGGAATTAAATCAAACAAGTACGCACACAAGCATACTGACCCCCATAGTACAAATGTGCTCACAACCATCTGGGTTTCATGCGCCACTTTTGTTATTACTATGCGCGGGGTCTAATTCCTTATCTGCACAGACACATGAGTTCCAGTCTCTTGGAGCATACCGATTACAATCCTGTGCACCCGACCACTCAATCGTCTTCTTGATGACTCATAATCAAAATCATAAGGTTAAACTTAACAGGCAAAGTTACCATCAACTGACATACTCATGCACAACTAAAATTAAAGGATAAAACCAACATATTTACATGTTCAAGCGATATTAAACCAAATAACAACAAATACTTATATGCAACACATACAAGAATTAACCTATCTCAAACATAGCCAAATATGCACACAATAACCAAGACAAGTACATAGCTAACACTTATCTTAAATGAAAGTCACCATATGCGGCCTTGATTCAGATGTTCTTCCCAGCCATAGACACTATTTCTCATAATCGTTCAACAGTAGGTCACCCTCGAGTTAGGGTTTACTCCACCAGGAAAAAAGGTTCCTAGCGACAAGCTATGGTCTGAAACTCAATAGAATTAGTCAGTCCTAGGTGTGCATTACTGCATCTATCCCATATTCCCTCATTCCCCACGCACTTGTCACACCCAAGGAAGTGTGCCCCTTATATGCTCAAAAGTCCTTCGGCTTCCCCACTTCCCTTCCAAGGGTTACCAACAACAAACCAAACAAGAAAGTATTATATCCCTACGACTAATTTTCAACACACCAAGGAACATCTCTCAGCAAAACTCTCACCCGGAGAGTATGCCCACGACTATGAAAAACACTCCAAAACATCCAGTCTCTAACCTAGAGAGACTACTCATGGTTTTTCAACCCGACTCTTTGACAATATCTCTGATTAAAGTTCACAACTCCTTACAAGATTATTTGTGCAGATAAGGTAATAATCAGATTTTCCATACAGTTAGACCCCCTTATTCTCATGAGAGCTTTCAATATGAATAATAAAATAATCCTCTGCCAAAAGTACACTAAGGCCAACAATATATATTGCATTCCTTCCACTTGACACTTATTTTCACTTCCAAAAGTAACTTTAATCCACTTGGTGACCTGTTCCCTACCCTCAGTAACTTAGGATACAAACATATCCTCATTACACTTTCCCTGGAAATATTATAAAATATTCCCCAAGACTTACAACTCACCCCATTTTCCCTTTTCTGGTGGACTAGTCCCCCCATATCCTTTCATCTGAGTTAGTCAACCCACAATGATGCAATATTGTATTAATATTCATGATTCTATTTAAATGGATGGGAGAAATGACCTATCTACATTGAGGCTCACCAGCCTCATAATCACATAGGCTCTATGGCCTCAAAACATAAACAATCATATATACATATATATACAACTCAGTACAACACACTTCCAGGTTATTACTGCACACTTACCTAGGTGTGCCCAATACACAAAATGTGCGCACCTTGTCTTTATAGCAATTCTCTGTGCACTTGCTTAGATGTGCGCAACACCAAAACTAGGTGTGCTTGGATGACCAACCTAAATGTACATTACATTTACACTTAGTACTAATTGTCCCACCAACCTTTATGTACAATTACAAAGGGTTCTGGATTAGGGACACTACAAAAGAAATTGTGGAATATTGAACAAAAGTGTTGTAGACCCGCGACCTATGGTGAGAGCTCAAATACATGACTAAGTATTGAGAAAGGACCAGTCGAATTAATCTGTCCTATAGAGTGTCGTGAGAAATGAAGAAATGACTATGTATGGAGAATCATTCGAATGAATGAGGTCACAAGAATCTGGAAAATGTTGTAGACTCGCAGCTCGCGATGAGGTCTTGAAAACTGACTAAGTATCAAGAATCATTTAGAGAGATATGTCTTGAGAAATGGCTAAGTATCAAGAATGAATCGTATGGAAGGAGATGTCATAGAGTGTGGTGAGATTTGAGAAATTTTCTAAGTATGAGGAATTAATTCGATGCCCTAGGAGGTTGCTACTTGTCATAGATCGGATGACCCATAGGGTGAGAGATTAAGTGGTTCATGATTTCTCAAAGACCCACAGTGAAATAATTAGAAAAGTTTACAAGTATGGGTACAAAGTGAGTGCGGCAGAATGTGAGGGTGCATGCTAGAGGCCATGGACGTATGAGAAGATATGCCTTAGACCCACAGTGAAACCATCAAGGTAATAGATCGACGACTGAGGATAAGAAGATATTTGATCAGACTATAATTGTGAGATGAAGGTTCAAGCTATGTGAAAACATGATCAATGGTCGAGATTAATCCAATGTCCAGATCATATGACTTCCACGCATCAAATATGCATTATGTATTGAGGTGGCCAGTAAGTAGATTGATGATTGTGATCTAATAAAAAGAAAAATAGACTCATGGTCAAGATTGAATCTGAAGGAATGATTGGACGATCGTTGAGTGTTGAATCTATGTTGCATGTTCCAATGGATATTCCTTTGTTTCCTTTTCGATCAATATCTTTCTGTTGAAGACTCATAATTGAGTAAGAGAATAGTCATTGAAAATTTGGTTTAGAGAACAACAAATTGTAATTATTAGTATTGGGAGAACTATGATATAATTCTTCATGAACTAAGAAAAAAAAGAATCTATAACGTTAATTGAGAAATTTCTGTAATATGAAAATTTCTAACAAAAATGGTTGCTTGCACATTTTGCATAATTAAGGGATATAATCATATTAGTTCAAGATAAGAATGCATATTTGGGACATGGAGGAAGGAGAGGGAGCCTTTAGTCATGATAAAGAATCCAAAGGTCAAAATATTTGTGTTGGTAATGTAGAGATAGAATCAAATGGACACAATATTAGAAGGGAACAAGAAACATTAATAGAGATTGTGAGAATCTTGAGAATGGAAGTGCAGAGTTAAAAAGTAGAAAATGAGAAGATGATGAGAGAACAAAATAAAATAAATGCTCAAATGATGCAGAGCCTAAATAAGTTGCATAGGTAGACAAATAATGGATCAGACTCAAGACAAGAGGAAGAAGGAATGCATCATGAAAGAATAGATAAATAAAAAATATCTGGGCATTCAAGAATTGCTAGAAGAATCCATAGACATCACTCACATCCTTATTCAAAAATGAAATTTTATGCATTTCAAGACTCCATAAGAAATATAGAAGTGTCTCTTGTTAGGCACCAAATAAGAAGGCACAAATTAGACAGTTTTCAAGGAGAGTTGAGGAAACTTAAGCCACCATCCTTTGATGGTGAAAGAGAAAGGGAAGATGATGCTGAAGCATGATTTTTGGTAATCAATAAGTAATTTCAGTTTCACAACTACTCATATAAGCTAGAAGCCAAAATCACCACATACCATTTGCATGGAAAAATTTCTATGTGGTGGGATCAACTGAAGCAAGTTGAACACATTAATGAGAGCATGATCACTTGGAATCAGTTCAAGAGATATTTTCAGAAGGAGTATCTTTCAGAGCATGTCTATGACCAAAAAATGCAATAGTTCTTTGAAATCAGGTTGGGAAGCATGACCATGGTAGAATATCAAAAAAAGTACTTGGGACTACTAAAGTATGTAGGGTTTATAAAGGATGAGAAGTTGAATATGCATAGGTTTTTGAGTGGGCTGCCATCATTTTATAAAGAGAAGATTCAATATGATGAGCCCATAAATTTGAAAAATACCATCAAGAAGGCTAAGTACTTGTATGAAAAAGGAAAGGGAAGACAATCTTTACAGAAATCTTGGAAGGAAAAGAAGAAAGAGAAACTTAATTAAGGAAGGAAGGGATTTAAACCTCCTTACAATAGAAACAACCCTAATAAAAATTGACAAGATCAACCTGCTAAGAACAAATCCAAGAAAGAATACTCCCTGGGAAAAAGGGGAAGACCACAAATCCAATGTTGGGGATGAAAAGAAGACCACATGTACAAGGATTTCCCTCACATATGAGATAAAACAAAGATTATGCACAACATCCAAGAATATATGCAAAACATCCAAGAATATATGCAACCTTGGAAGATCAACAAAACAAATACCAATACAATACGATTGAAGTGGAAGGTAAGATGAATAGTCAAAATTTCGCTATTTTAATTTATTAAGGAGAAATCCATTTTTACATCGATCCTAAAATAGTGGACAGGTTACATTTGGAGAAATGTAAGCTTGAAAAATAAAGTTTGGTTCAACTAGCCACTAGAACCAAAAGAAGGATCAATGAGACTGTTAAAGGTTGTCCAATAAACCTAAATGAAATGAGTACTAATTCTGATATGAATATCATCCCATTAATATCTTATGATATCCTAATTGGAATGGATTGGTTGGACTAGCATCATGTTGCCCTAGATTTTCATAATAAGACAGTTACATGTCTTGATGAAGAAGGAAAATAGAGCATCGTGAAAGGAATTCCAAGACCCATTTCTATAAGGGAAATTTCAACCTTACAACTGAAGAGATGTTTTAGAAAATGTTGTCAATTGTATGAAGCTCATGCGGAGGAGCCAAAAAAGAAAAAAGGGTCGAGACCTGGAGATTTTTCAGTATTACAAGAGTTTGAAGATGTATTCCAAGAAATTCCAAAATTTTTGCCAAAGAGGGAGATAGATTTCTATAGTGATTTAGTACCAAGAGTTTCCCTGGTATCAAAAACTCCTTACAAAATGAGTACATCAAAATTAAAAGAATTAAAAATTTGGCTGGAAGAATTGTTGAAGAAAGGTTACATACACCCAAGTGTTTCACCTTGGGGAGCACCAATACTCTTTGAAAAAAAGAAGGATGGAACATTGATACTATGTATTGACTTTAGATAGCTAAATAAAGCCACTGGGAAGAAAAAATACCCTCTACCCAGAATTGATGACCTCTTTGATCAACTAAGAGGGGAAAATATATTTTCCAGGGTAGAATTGAGATCAAGATACCATCAGGTAAAAATCAACGGACAAGGAATTTGTAAGACAACCTTTAGAACCAGGTATGGACATTATGAATTTGTAGTGGCACAATTTCGACTAAACAATGCACCAATTGTCTTTATGTTCTTAATGAATGGCATCTTCATAAATTATTCGGATAAGTTTTTCATTGTGTTCTTGGATGACATACTCAGTTATTCTAAGTCAGAGGAAGAGAATGAACATCACTTGATATTGGTGTTGCAAGTGATAAGGGAACATTAGCTATATGCAAATCTTAGTAAGTGTTTTTTTTACTAGGAGAAAATTCGTTATTTGGGAGAAATTATTTCAAAATAAGGTATAGCAGTAGATCTTGAAAATATTGAATCCATTAAGGGATGGAAAACACCAAGAAGTGTTTCAGAAATAATATCCTTTATGGGATTAGCTGAATACTACATGAGATTTATAAAAGGATTCTCTAAAAATGTTCATCCCATCACTTATTTACAAAAGAAGGGAATAAAATTTGAATTGACAACAAAGTTTGAAGAAAATTTAAATTTGTTTAAAGAATTACTTACTAGTGTGCACCTATTTTAAATATTGTTGACCCAAAAGATAAGTTTTTGGTATGTACAGATGCATGCAAGGAAGGACTTGGTGGATTCCTCACTCAAAATGCACACGTCATTAGTTATGAGTCCAAAAAACTTAAAGAACATGAGAGAAATTATTCCTCACATGATTTGGATCTTGTTGTCATAGTTCATGCATTGAATATGTGGAGGCATTATCTCACGGGAAAAATATTCGAACTAAGGACATACCATAGTGGTCTAAAATATCTTTTTGAACAACCAAATTTGAATCCCAGCTAAACAAGATGGGTGGAATTTTTAAGTGAGTATGACTTTGAATTCAAGCATATGAAAGGAAAATAAAATAAAGTTTTTGATGAACTCAATAGAAGGATACATATCATACATGATACAACCATTAGTATGCACCAGTCATATTTGAAGAGAAAAATTTTGGATGCTCATGTTACAGATTAACTTTACCTACAAGTAAGAGAATGTTTAGAGCATAAATATATATAGCAGAAAATTAAAGGGTATGAGATTAAGGAAGATGGGTTATTTATGGATAAGAATAGAATTTGTGTACCTAGTTCTAGAGAACTTAGGAATTTGGTACTAAAATAAATGCATAACGTTTCATATGCCGAACATCTAGTCTACCAGAAAACAATTGTAAGAAGCCAATTATTTTGACCCACGATGAATAAGAATGCTGTTGAATAAATTTACATATGTATGGAATATCAGCGAGTGAAAGCTAAGCATAGACACACAACAGGTTTTCTACAATCATTACCAATTTTAGAGAAGAAATGGGAAGTAGTAACCATTGATTTTATCACTAAGTTGCCCAAAACAATAAGGCAACATGATTCAATAATAGTAGTGGTTGACAAATTGACAAATATTGCTCATTTGTTCCCGTAAACATGACTCATACAAAAACTAATGTTGCAAAAAATTACGCGAGGGGAATTGCTAGGTTGCATGGGATACCTAAGGAAATTGTCTTAGACAAAGATACTAAGTTTACTTCAAATTTCTGGAGGGTATTGTTTAAGGGATTTTGGTATAAATATGAATTTTAGTACAACATATCATCCACAATTAGATGGACAAAAAAAGAGAGTCATCCAAGTGATTGAAGACATGTTGAGAATTTATGTGATGGATAAGCCATCTAAGTGGGAAGATTACTTGCATTTGGTTGAGTTTTCCTATAATAATGGGTATCAAACTTCATTGAAGTTGAGTCATTTGTAACTTTTTATGGCAAGAAATAAAATACTCTAGGAAGTTGGGACTACCCAGTAGATAGAGTAGTACTTGGGCCAAAATTGCTCAAGGATATGGAAGAACATATAGTTAAAATTAAGCAGAATTTGAAGGAAACACAAGATAGGAAGAAGAGTTATATAGATAAGAACATGACATCTAGATAATTTAAAGTGGGAGAGAATGTGCTTTTGAAATTGAATCCCAAGAAGAGCTCATTGAAGTTAGGAAATTGTACAAAGCTAGTAGCTAGTTTTTGTGGTCCATTTGAGATTGGACATAATACGACCAATTGCATACATGCTTAAATTGTATGCATCCATGAATGTGCATAATGTATTTCATGTATCTTTTCCGAAAAATTATGTACATGATCCTAACCATGTTATTTATTGGAATTTGATTCTAGTGAAACTAGAAGGAGACTTTCAGGTCCAACCAGTGTGCATATTGGACAAAAAAGTCAATATGCTATGGAATCGAGTCATAGAACTGATAAAATTTTAGTGGACCTACTACGATCCTGAAGATGCTACTTGGGAGAATGAATATATTATCAATTTTCTCATATTCAAGATTTGATATTAAGAACAATTGATTCACAAAAAAATTATAGATGGTGTTTGAGTGGACTTAGATACTAAACTATTGTGGCAATTGGGACGGTTTTAACACATTTGTAGATAAATTCATGGTCACATCCTATAATTTGATTCACAATGAATTACATCCAAGCATGTTTCGTGAATGAAAAAATTATCTTCAGCTAAGCCCAAAAATGAAATATGGGGACTTGTACTTTTTTGAAAATTATACACTTTTAAGGATTTATGGATTATAACTAAAACCTCATAAACCACCATTTTTTCTCACTCCAAATATTTTTTCATTGGAATATATTAGATAAAGGTTGAATTCAAACGAGATTCACTTTATTTCAAATAATCAAAAAACTTATTTTACATTTCCAGTTGAAGTTTCTCTTTTATAGTGAAAACTTGAGTAGAATTTAATATTGTTGAGAATATGTTGAAGGTTTTAAATTTTGAAGAAGATAAGTTCACACAATATGATACTTTCCATTTAATTTATAACATGAGAACTCTAGTTGGATATGCACCATATATGCAGTAACAGAAAGAGTAGCAAACAAAGAAACATGGATAGAATTTCAACAGATATTGCATGGACATCTTCTAATATCAACACATAGAGAAAATGTTAAAAAGGAAACAATTGGAACATGTTTTAAATATTACTTTAGCTATCACAATTGAAGATGATCAGAAAAATAAAGGAATGGATATGCTAATTGAAACTCTAGGAAAAAATATGTTCAAAGAAAGATGCTAGAGAGAGAAGATCCGATGGAAGAAGACATAGGAGAACCTCTCATAAAAAAAATGAGAATAGATTCAAATTTTGAATGTGAAGAGGAATCAAATAAGAGGCATCATTTTGGTAAAACATTACTTGAAATATCAGTAGTGTCAATAACCCAAATTACATCATCCAGTGATCCTATGTTAAAATATTGTGTAACTGCAAAGAATATTCTTATCCCCTTTTGTGGATAAAGCAAAAAATAAAATATGCAAATTAAGAAGTCGGCCCCCAGGAAAATTAAAGTGGTTCTAACCACCCATAAAGACAAGTCAGCCCTGCTAGTGAAGAGACACCTCCTTTCAACGCTTGCTAGTTTGTATAAATAAAGGAAGCCAACCACTCATTTGTTCACTCACTCAACTCACTCATCTAGTGCACAAGTATTGAAGGAAGCTGTAGTTGCCAGAAGAAGGAAGAGAGAGAGGTGCATTTCCTGGGAGAGGATATTCTCTAGTGTTTAGTTTATTGTCTTGGCTATTTTCTGGTGTAACATCATGGTAGTTTGTCTTTCGTAGAGAGAGACTTATTCTAGAGCTGTACTTGGTTATTGAATCTATATTAAAGAATTTTTGTTGGGTTTTCTTCCCCTTGAGGGTTTCCTAGGATAAATGGTGTGTATCTTGTGATTGTGTTTCTCTCAGTGATCCTATCTATGCTATGGCTCTCTAGTAAATTGAAAAGTAACTTAATGATAGCTGAAACTTTAACATGGTATCAGAGCTAAACTGAAGAGAGCGTCTTTCACAGGAAAAAGAAAAATGTCATTGTTGTCGTCCAAGAAAATTAGGGTTTTTTATTAAAGAGAAATTTCATCCCAAAGATCATCTAGAAAACTGCGCCCTAGCCTAAGGAACTCATTGGCACCTTCAGCACACCTTTTCAGTGGATAGAACTCTCGGAAATTGAAGCCCTAGTTTTCACCGGTCCCTGAAAACCAGAAAGCTAGAAGTACCAGAAGTACCAGAAAACCAGAAGCAACACAAGTCCATAAATCTGCTAGTCCAGTTTCAAGGGTCAGAAACTGAAATTTTGAGAAACTAACTATACCAGTATACTCGCCTCAATCTAGCGCATCTTTTGGTGAGTTCATTTTTCAAATCCAAGAAATTTGATTTTTTTATTATTTCTATAGCCCAGAGGGCTAGAGTTTCTATTGCAAGAAAGAATGGCTACCGGTATGAGGGTAGAACACAGACTGGAAGGATCTGGAAACTTCAGATCTTGGAAGCATAGGTTGTAGATGATTCTAGACAAGAACATGTCACAGTGTGTACCCGAACTACGGGAATAAGAGAAAAATACCAAGCATAAGGAAAAGGGAAAAGAAAGTATCAAACACATGTGGCATAGGAAGAGGAATCTCCTCCCTCAAAGAAATCTTTAGTAGAAATCGAGGATTATGTACTTTAAGTTAAAGATAGTTGATCTAAAGGAAGACAACAAATGGTGGAGTCCGTGGAGCCTCCCCACACAAAAACAAAAGATAAGTATTCATGTTATATTTTAGTATCTTGTTTACTTTAATACTTTCTCATTAAAAGTTAGATTATTGAGAGAATGTGAATTAACCTCGTTTTACTTCAGTGTCTATGCATACGTATGAAGGAAGTATCAAAGAAGAGGATAAAGAAAGAGATAAAATATTTATTTCAAGTATGATCACTCATGAGAGTGAAAAAAGTATGTATTTAGCTATGATAGTAAGGAAAAAATTGGTGATTTCATAGCTAGAGTGAAAAAGAGTTCAAAAGTCTTATTTATGATTAGGGTTTCAAATGTGTACATGGTTGAACAAGTTTTACTTAAGAAAATATGTGTACTACTATGATAGAAATCATGATATAGTTTTATTTGATTACTGCTTATTATTACTGACTGATTGGCTAAGTGACATATCTTAGAAAGCATACTGTAAGTAAGTTTACAGGTCTCGGAAGAAAGAACTTATGCCTTAACTTGCATAAGTTAGAAAGCATGAGAAGGACTTATGATATGGTGACAGTCATTAAAGACCAGACATTATCCAATATTTATATAGGAGTAGGAGGCTCCTAAAGATGCAGAACAAAAATGTTCAAGATGACGAGAAAGATGGATACTCAGATATTGTTGATGAGATGCAGGTAACTATAGGTTGTTCCAGTACCGTTCTCATAGATGCATAGGGAGAAGGTTGATCAAGTACGAAGTTAGAAAGAAAGAAATGTTCGAACTAAAGAAGGCACCCAGGATATTATAGAAGAGAACTTCAAGGACGATGAGTATCAGATGATTACACAGTTAAAGAAGCTCATAGTTTGGTGCAAGAGGGAGATATGTCTCCGAGTTCGAAATGGAGGATCGTGATTTGGTACAGTTAGGAAAGTAATAGTCCATGGAACAATTTACTCAGTGGATGAGTAATGATATATTTTGATTAAGATGAAAGTTGTCCAGTAGATGAATGGTGCCTAGCAGATGGGTAGCATGGTATTATACCATGGAAAGATTTTGGACCACAAGATATTTTTCAGATCCCATAGCTATACCTTCGTAGAGAAGGAATGAGCAATCCCACAGGTAGACCTTCATAGAGAAGGAAAAGAGATGAGACCTTCGTAGATAAGGGGAATGATAATTTGCCAAGGTTGGCCTCTGTCCAAGTGTTGAGTTTTGGATACTCTAGGGACATGCTAGAATACCCTTGTAGAGAGGGGTGTGACCACCCTCGTAGAGAGGAGTGTGGATGTTTCTCCAAGGGGTAGCGGGTAGATACTCTCCTCTGGCCAAGGATTGAGTAGCCTGGAACACAAACCTTGACCATGTGGAATGGTTAGTTGGCTCTTGAGGTTTGTGTCGTGATCCTGCATGGATCATGGAAAGGGAATCTAGTCTTGCCCAGGGTAGCATCTTAGCTTCTCTAGTTCATGTGGGATGACTAGGAGTGGAGCTATGGTAGTAGTCCTCCCCAGTGGATGGGTGAGATAGATGACTACAAGAGAAGGGAAAACATAAAAGGAATGGAAAAACTCATAGAATATCTTCTGTGTGAAGANGCCCAGGGTAGCATCTTAGCTTCTCTAGTTCATGTGGGATGACTAGGAGTGGAGCTATGGTAGTAGTCCTCCCCAGTGGATGGGTGAGATAGATGACTACAAGAGAAGGGAAAACATAAAAGGAATGGAAAAACTCATAGAATATCTTCTATGTGAAGATATGATATATTTTGTGTGAAGATAAGAAAGAGTATCTTCTACATGAAGATCAAAGTGAGAAAGAGTATCTTCTGCGTGAAGATGAAAGAAAGAAAGAGTATCTTCTGCGTGAAGATAAAGAGAACACAACTTCTTTAATATGGATTCATGGAGAACCAGTTAGTGATCGTGATGCCAGATGACCAAGTGAATTATACTAATGATGTTACCCAGTTGATGATGTTTCCCAGCTGATGATGTTATGCAGTTGATGTTGATGTCTAGTTGATGATGATTATCCAGTTGATGATATTGCCCAGATAATATTGTTTAGTTGATGATGGCATCTAGTGACCTGTTAAAATATAAAGAATATCCTTCTTGTTAAGAGGGAGTATTAAAATATTGTGTAACTGCAAAGAATATTCTTATCCCCTTTTGTGGATAAAGAAAAAAATAAAATATGCAAATTAAGAAGTCGGCCCCCAGGAAAATTAAAGTGGTTCTAACCACCCAGAAACACAAGTCATCCCTGCTAGTGAAGAGACACCTCCTTTCAGCGCTTGCCAGTTTGTATAAATAAAGGAAGTCAGCCACTCATTGGTTCACTCCCTCTGCTCACTCATCTAGTGCACAAGTATTGAAGGAAGCTGCAGTTGCTGGAAGAAGGAAGAGAGAGAGGTGCATTGATTGGGAGAGGATATTCTCTAGTGTTTGGTTTATTGTCTTGGCTATTTTCTGTTCTAGCATCATGGTAGTTTGTCTCTCATAGAGAGAGAGTTATTCTGGAGCTGTACTTGGTTATTGAACCTATATTAAAGAAGTTTTGTTGGGTTTTCTTCCCCTTGAGGGTTTCCTAGGCTAAATGTTGTGTATCTTGTGATTTTGTTTCTCTCAGTGACCCTATCTATAGCTGAAAAGTAACCTAATGATAGTTGAAACTTTAACATCCTATACATAAAGCATCAAGCATAGTTATTTTAAGGGGTGAAGTTTCAAAAGAAGTATCAGTTATAGAGGAAAAATGGATATTTTTATAGTGATGACCTTGAAGAAAAATATGGCCAAGAAGACTAAAGAAATAATATTCTCTAAAGTTAGTCATGAAGGGCCTATTCCACCCAGGGTACTTTCCTCAATTGATTATGAAAATGGGACTTTACATATGAAAATTCTTCACCCTAAAGTTGATAATCCTGGAAAGGATATCAAATCCCATGAATATGAAACTACTAAAGTGACTTTTGATTTAAATTATATGCCACCAGAAGACGAGATAGAATGACAAAAACAAACAGGAAATATGGTGTCTAGGGATATGATGCAAGCAAAAGTCAACTTAAAAAGGATGAGAATGCAAAATAACAAGATAGAAAATCAATTGTGGATTGAAAGAAGTATAGACAAAGCTTGCCAAATATCAATAAGCGATTTAGAGAAAAAACTAATTTCTTTGGGACAAGCTCCATGGTGATTTAGAGAAAAATCTAATTTCTTTGGGACAAGCTCTATGAGATAAATTTTGGATTTCATCTCTAATAGAAGAGAAGGATAAAAAAATTCAACTTCTCAGAGGAAATTTGAATTTACCAGTGTCAAAAAAAGTTCATACAAATGAAATTTTTGAATTGGAAAAAGAAACAGATCAATTGAAAAATCAAGTGAAGATACTTTCAAATCAAAACATCCAATTAGGACAAATTATTGATAGAATCAATTAAGAAAAGGAAGATTCTTTTTCAACCATATTATCTCACAAATCTAGAGTCCAGATGCTAAGATTCGTAAATAAGGTTTAGAATAAGAACAAGTTGAGAAGCTCAATATGCAATTAACATCATTACAAAAAGAGATTAAAGTTGCTAAAACAAATGTTTAGTGGAAAGATTCAGAAATTCAAGCTTAGATTGATAAAAAAAAATGCACTTCTAGATACTGCTCATGCTAGCCTAGCTAAAAAGAGATAAAGTCATAGAGGGGGGAAATCAAAGAATTGCAGAGTTGAAAAAGTTGCAGAAAGAGTTTGATAAGAGACTTTCTACAAAGAAGTATTTGATCGGAGAAAAACTTCATATTTGGGATAAAATCAAATTGATCATCCAAAAATTTAGAATTAATTTTAATATGATTCAAGAAACAAAAGAACTTGAAAGACCAGTAAAAGTTCAAGTTTCAAAGGCATGTGAGCATTTTGGTGATGAAGTTCAGATTGTTGACGAAGTTGTAAAATTCTTGAATAAAAATACTCAGAAGGTTTTGGAAGCTTTGAGAATCAATGATGAATTGCATTCATTATGAAAACAAAAACAATTGATACTAAGCATAGTTTCATAATGGTGT